>REGM01000091.1:970129-1004055 GCA_004194415.1 Aurelia aurita | reverse complement strand
TCTCTTTGCTAGGTCCATTACTTTTGATTCTTAATTGCTCCTTTGTATCTAGGCTTGAAGTCCCGCAAGCTTCATTGTTATGCTCTTTGCTGTTGACGGTCGAATAGCTTGATCTGTTCGTCATCGAATCATCACTGCATCTGTTCCTTAAAGGCTCACCTTTCGTTGGACAACAAGGCTCGTTGCTAGGTCCTTCATTGTTTATTCTTGATTGATGAATACCTTGTATCTGGTTTGTGTTTAGGTTCAAAGTTCTGCAAGCTTTATTGATAGGTTCATTGTTGTTGACAGTCAAGTAACTTGGTCTAAGTTCAACACTCGATCGGCTGGATACAGGCCTTGCTTTAGTTGGATAGCAAGGATCATTCCTAGGTCCATTTCTGCTAACATTTGGCCATTCTGTGTTTGGGCTTGATGTTCCACAAGCTTCATTGCTAAGTTCATTGCTGTTTACAGTCAAGTATCTTGACCTATTCAAAATAGACTCACCACTCGATCTATTCTTTAAGGGCTCATCTTTCGCTGGATAACAGGGATCATTGCTTGGTCCATTTCTGTTCACATTTGGCCATTCTGCGTTGAAAAATTTGTCAGGATCTGGTGGCCGATTTAGCGCCAACTCGGGCTGTTGTATACGCTCAATCACTTGAACCACGTTGATTCCCATAATATCAACAAAAGTTTCGAGACGCATAGATGAAGATTTGTGGTGTGTTACTTTGCATTGCAGAATATCAAATTGTCTTGAGCTTCAGATTTCAGAAAATAGGCGTCTCTTTAACTACCGAAGCACTATCGATTACTTCTAATAACGTGGAGAATGTGACTGTGTGTTCTAAAGTTCGAATTGTTCTCTCATTGATTGCAAACGATCGTTCGAACGATTTTCGAACAATGGACGATCAAGGAGAAGTTAGGCCATAACAAAATCAGAATTGGAGTGCCATGAGCAGTGCCGTATCATTATCAAAACAGTGAAACTCTTTGCAAAGCTATCAAATAAAGACTATTGGCATAATAAATGCAGCCTCATAGCAGAGAGGCTTGCAGACTCGAATATATTGTTCAACACGTGAATCAAGTCGCACCAAAAGGAGTTTACGAAATCAGGACGCCAACTGCAACGCGAAGTTGCTTTTATGTTAGGCCATCGGCGTCAATAGATTCCTTGTTTTTCATGCGAATTTGCTTCCCTTGACAGACTATGAAGTTGTCCTTTTCAATTGCACAACTTGGAAATCTAAAACTCGCTCATTTTAAATGTTAGTTTTCAGGGAAAGCTTTGATCTTCGCCTTTTGAATAATCACGGGCTTTAGGAAACTCTGAATTAAAAATTAGATTTTCGGATGATACATCGAGTATTCTTCTTCTTATTTTTTATTTCGTTCGTGATATATCAAGAGCGAAGCAAGTGGTAGAGTGACGTGACGGAGATCATTATGCTAACGAACGGGAGACGGAGTTTCTGCTTGAGTGGCATCGTGGCATAATGGCTCTAGGTCATGTCACTCTGCCACGCGTGGTGCGATTAAAATGGCGCCTTCACAGGAGAAATAGAGGCAGAAAGGAAACAGACTCGATATATCACGAACGAAATTAAAAAGGAAGAGAATTACTCGATGTATCATACGAAAATCTAATTTTTAATTCAGAGTTTCCTAAAGCCCGTGCTACCATACGAATTATCCAATGAATTTGAAGAAGCTTACTCGACAGAAAAGCAAAGTGCGAGCGAAGCGAGCAGAAAAGTTTTGGTATCTACTACTGAGATTGTCTTGCAAAGGGTTACAATGTCATTAACAGCTGCAAGAAGTTCCCGTAACTTTATTTGTATTACTTATTGCCGCACTTGGTACCATCTTTAACACAGGTATTGGAGAATAGATTGATTGCAATGAGTCTTGCAACCAGTCTGGTTGGAGAAGGTAAAGCTGTAGCATCCCTCCCTGTTACAAGTTTCCCAACAGATTCAGTAGAATTCAAAGAGCTCTATCCCTGGCAATGATCCGAGGAGGGGCCCCTTTCCCACTCCCCCATTGGCTCATCTACTGTGTGAAATGTCATTGAAATTGTATTCTTAGCATCTAGAAACTTTGCACGAAATAATTAAAAAAAGCATTTGTAGCTCTGGAGAGATATCAGTTTCTGGATGATTTAGGGATGACTTAGGGACGACTTTTTGGAAATTTTCTGAGAATGGCAAACTTTGCAGTAGAATGCCCTAAAAGTGAGACTTTAGAACTACCCACTGTTTCATACAGAACTGCCCATAATCGAGTTAGAACTGCCCGTTTTGGAAAATGGAAGACCCTGAAAAATTGAAAGTATTTCATGGTCAAACACTTAAGAATCCTTAAGTTTAAATTTCAAGTGGAGGCCAGAATGACCTGGCAATTTTTTCAAAGTATTTGAAAATATGGAAAGGAGGAAAGTGCTCATTTTTTGTTTTATACTGTAATGAAACTTGCTGTTGGGGGATTGTGGGGATTGATGGGGATTGATTTTTGTTTGTTGGTCGTCTTATTTCAATTCGAATTCTTTTCTAGCTTCTAAAGAAACTAAACTAAATCGAATATTTAATATACTACTACAATATTCCATATTTCAGTATATTTCATATATCGGTTGCTAGCTACACACATCCAGCTGGAAGTTGGCCCATCCTATTGTGATCTCTTTGGGCAAAGAGCTCCAAATTTGTGGTCCTAAAGAAAGCAAGCTTTTTGACCCAAGAGTAACTTGATTTGGTCTGTGATGAATTAATTCATTTGGGTTCCTTGTTGACCTTGTTGTTCGTTTTAGTTTGAAAATATCCTGCATGAAAATATCCTGCATTGATACCTTAAAGTCTAAGTTAAATATTAAACTACAAGGCTGCGAAAAGTTTCAATTATTTAAGCGCGAAAAGTTTTCATTTTACAGCCTTTCAAACAGTTTCCACAATTGTTGGCAGCCTGTAGCTTTGCTCTTCTTATTTAAGATCTGCAAAGCTTGAAATCATCTTTCAATTCTGACATCACAAATGTGTTTACTTAAAGAAATCATAACCTAAGAGCAGAGTGAAGAACAAACAAACAAAGTGAGAATAAAAACAGGGAGGCGAGAAAACTGATGATAGATTGACGCAAACTTTCCATTTCTATATCTTGTTGTAGAGCCAGTTCTGGTAGTTTACTAGAAAGAGCACCCCGGGCTCCAGACCCACCCAGAAAGAAAGATGTTATGGGCGGGTCAATCATCCAGGGTATAGAAAGAGAAGCCATCTATAACTTTGCAGTCTTCGTTTGACAACAGTTTATTTTCTAGAAAATATTGATTCTTGACGTCATAAACTTTGATGAATCACANGTCTAAGTTAAATATTAAACTACAAGGCTGCGAAAAGTTTCAATTATTTAAGCGCGAAAAGTTTTCATTTTACAGCCTTTCAAACAGTTTCCACAATTGTTGGCAGCCTGTAGCTTTGCTCTTCTTATTTAAGATCTGCAAAGCTTGAAATCATCTTTCAATTCTGACATCACAAATGTGTTTACGTAAAGAAATCATAACCTAAGAGCAGAGTGAAGAACAAACAAACAAAGTGAGAATAAAAACAGGGAGGCGAGAAAACTGATGATAGATTGACGCAAATTTTCCATTTCTATATCTTGTTGTAGAGCGACGAGAAGCCAGTTCTGGTAGTTTACTAGAAAGAGCACCCCGGGCTCCAGACCCACCCAGAAAGAAAGATGTTATGGGCGGGTCAATCATCCAGGGTATAGAAAGAGAAGCCATCTATAACTTTGTAGTCTTCGTTTGACAACAGTTTATTTTCTAGGAAATATTGATTCTTGACGTCATAAACTTTGATGAATCACAATAAGAACTGCTGTATAAAATCAGCCTAGGGTTCTATTATTTCACTCAAGTCAGTGATAGTGTTAAAATATTCTGGAACGTTTTTATTCAAAGGTATTATATAGGTCGTATTAAACATAGACAAGCCCATTAAAAATTTTCCAGTTTCCAGCTTTAGAATAACGAGTACGGCATTATTAATCCTCTCAGAAACTGATCGAGATTACCCAAGCTTAAAGTTTCCTACGCAAGAGATGCTCCTGCTTGTTGACATTGTTTTGACGCAGAAAACAGAAAAAGTGATCGACTTTCAGAAAGAAACCTCTTCCAAATAAAATCTTTTCTAACTTCAGAACGGTTTGACCGATTTTGACGAAATACATTTTCATATCTAAGTTTGCCTTTACGCTATAAAATGAGCCATAGTTTGCTGAAATTGGTTCTTGATTTATGATTGTACACTCCAGCAAACTTTAAAACGGTTTTTGATTCACCCGGTAACTTTCAGGTCAAAAATTTACAAACTTTGCTAAAAGCAACTGCATTGAAGGAACGATGCTTGTAAGAAATCAGAAGTAGAATCTACAAATTTAGGAGTCTAGATTTAACGGAATATTCCCCCCTCCTGGAAACATCCTTGTGCAGCAAATTTGTCTACAAATGACGCGAATTTGTTCTCAATATTTTCTATCCAACATAAAATTTAAAGTCTTTTAATACATCGTTATAGGTTATAACAACAGGCATGAATCAGCCATATACACTAAAAAGTAGATTGGCAACTTTCGAACATTATCAAAACAACTAGGCAACTGCATTTTATTCCAATTAATGAAACTATTTTATATGAACACGAATTTATAACAACGTTGTTGAAATAAAGTCTTTAAGCTGAATTCATTCTTGAAGCGTGGTTCTTGACGCATTCTAAATAGCAATGAAGCACTGCAATGCGACAAAGCAGGGCCTCAAAATCACGCATCAAAATCACCTTAAGTGTGAATTCAGCATCAGAAGAGATCACTGTATTGTCCGGCAATTAGTTAGGTGTGATGAATTATGAAATATTGCATATCAATACAACTTGATATTGATATTTACAAAATCAAAATGAAGGAATATATTCGAATTTTACTTACATAAAGTTTACAAGCTTAACCAAATCAACATTTAATACACAGGTAGAGGTGAAGTTGCTTAGCGCCAAGCGCTGGGATCGCAGAAGTAGAGAAGACCTAATCGAGTCCGCGACCCCTTGTCATGACGCTCAAATGGTGGGGCTCTACATGGGCTCGAACCCTGTCCACCTGACTGTTCTGGCTGCAAAGTCAGAGGATCACACCACTGCGCCACAACACCTTCTACTAAGTGTTGAATGTACTAAGCGGAACATTTACATGTTTACAAGGCTTGCGACTTTACATGTGACCAGTGTCAGATAAATACATGAAGTTAATGGTGTCCTTGCACCGGGTGAGTAAAAAATTAATCCAAGTTTGAAAGACCACTGCTGCCTGGATATTAAGGCAATAACATTAACAAATACCTTGTTTGATAGTGGCATGTTCAATTGGGTCTAAAAATTCACCTGGCTCGAATAGATCATTTCATTCTGAAATTATGAGAGATTTTCTGGTCCCTTAAAAACTTTCAAAAACGGTTGTTCAAGTTTGTTCTGATCGTGACTTTAGACCGTTTTTAGAGGTTTCTTGAAAAGGCTTTCTCGAGAAAATCCCTCATAACTACAGAACGGAGTGGCCGATTTCAGTCAGGTAAATTTTAAAACCTAAGTAAACATGTCCGCTATTGAACCAAATACAGTAAAAACTCGCGTATAAGAACCTAGTGGATTAAGAACCTACAGGCTGAAATTGTCCAATTTTCAATTGTTTTATAAGAACCAATCCATTGTATTCATTGTTTAAGAACCCAGGCTGCCTTGCAAAATAGTAGGTTCTTATACGCGGGTTTTTACTGTATTTACCAACATTAATGCTTAGATACCTGACGGAAAATAGCAAATCTAAGGGGATTCGAAAGTTATATCAGAGGAATCGAAAGTTTACCGAAGACTTCGCAAGTTTACCAAAGGATTTTGTAGTTGTAAATTTTGCCTGTAAGCATAATTCTCCCACGAAAGATTTGGAATAAAAAGGTCCTTATGTTAATTTTCATACTCCTTCGACTAGCACTCTCAAGGATTTTTTGAAGGAAATTTTAGTTGAGGATAACATCTTTTTATTCAAATTAAGAAAACCCATCTCCAGTTTAGGTTGTCTGGTCTACGTATTTAGAGGGCAGAGTTCTAATGCGTATGGACTTCTGGAGAAAAGGTTTTAATTTTTCGTCTTTTAAGGAGGTATATCTAGAAGATAAATATTGTTAAATCCTTTGCTTTGATTTGTAGTTTTGTAACCCTTTGATGGAGATATGTAGCATGGATTGATAATCAAATATAATTCAGATTGAAATTGAAACTCAAGATCGCATCGAATAATGGCAAACTAATAATCTTAATGAAAAATTGATTTTTTGGATTCTTGTTCTTCGGATAATCTGGAGACTATACTTCTACCACCGATTTCAGCCCATTTCAGTTTCACACCAAAATCTCCACCAAATAGCTCTACATAACGCAATTTTCATGTTCAGTAGAACTCGAAGATTTTTGAAATAAGGGTTTTGGCGAAGTTCGAAACTTTTCGACGCTTGGCATTCAATGGACGCTAAATTACCCACGCATTTTAGCGCGTCTATTTGAAATTTATGAATTCTGTTACGGGCTAACTGAGTTCGATGGTACAATTTTACTCTCCGACAAGCGAAAGACTTTTTAAAGATCAAAACATTACAAAATCTGCCTTTGCTCGTTCAGCGTTGAAAGTTTCGAAATCTGTCCTTGTTCATTCAGCGTCGAATTTTCGAATTTTTATTCACACCTAAGAAATCTCCAAATTTGAATCGCAGGCAATCTCGTATGACTCCTATTTATCAAGGAAACATCTACTACATTTAACGTTCAACGTTTGTTCATAATCATTTCAACATTTAACCAAATTTTCGAGAATCTCAAGGGATCTCAAGTAAAACTGTCCTGGGAGCTGAACTTTTCATCGACATCTTCTGGCAGAGTATGGACTTCTTTGGGTTTGCAAACAGTGTAGATTGGACACTCTTTTCTGATGATCACAAGTTTCAAAGCTTCGCAAATGTGACATTAAAACGTTCCATTTCTCTCAATATTCATTTCTGGAGGCGATGAGAGTTCATCCCAAGTTCATAGGCCTTTCGTAGATGCATCGGATCGCCAAGCATACGTTTGAATTTTGTTCACACCCAATTATTATTCTGCTTTCCGGTAAATTCCTTCAAATTTGAAAGTAGCGCTCTATTCTGCTCTTCAAGTGACAGAACTCTTTGCTCCAGACATTTAATATATTCCTTCTTTTTTCTTCGACACATTCTAGCAGCGATTCTGTTCTTTTCTTTGGTCTTGTAAACTCTCTTCCCGTCTCCTTCTTTGACATCAAACCTGAAATTACTCTCTACAATTTGGTTCGCTCTTTCTTTCTCCACTTCCAAAATAGCCTGTCCTGGGTCCTCAACATACGGAGATCCTTGTTCAGAACTCATGTCCGAACTTGATCTGCTTCTGTGACTTTCCGTTTCAAGTTGACTATCGTATGAAAATTGTTTCATTGGCCCTAATCTTGATGTGGAAGGAGGATAAGTATACGCAACTGACACCGGGGTTGGCAAATTTCCACTTCTGCAACTAGGAAGGTTCCCAACCAGGTCACTGAAATAGGAAGAATGCGTCGAATTCCCTGGCCTTAGGCCTGCCATGGTGCTTTGTGCCATAGCTTCTGGTTGTCTCCCAAGGTTTTGTCCGTCTATATCTTCTTCTGTAAGCATCTTTTGCAAGTCAAAAAGGTTGAAATCACACGAATTTGAAATTGGCACTGAAGGATGGTTGAAGACATTGTTCATTTGAGTTGTAATGGTCTCCATTTGAGGTTGTCCACTTTGCAAGGGTTGGGCTGCTGCAAAGAATTTTATTCCGCTTGGGTAATCTTCCCGCTTCATATCAAATGAATAAAAGCCAAGAAAAACTCCAGAAAACTTCTTCGATGAAAAACTCTTTCGAATTTTCTTGAATCGAATTAGACAGCTGGTGTTAAAAACTTCCAAGATCTTTCACTCCCACAGCCAATTGAAAAACTCGCCTTTTCTCGTATCAAAGCCAAAGCCGGTAAATTTTCCGAGTCTTATCCTTGCACGCGAAGGCAACAACTAATCACTGACTCTCAGTTTACAAACACTCATACTGGATCCTGTGAAGATCGAACCTTAATATAGACGTTGGTTTCTTCTCATTCATGCTTTCTTTCCATTTGGCTTCCAACTTGTGGTATTACGCACAATGAGTTTCCAAACCATTTGGGACCCCTTGCTATCTACGCCCAATTAAAAGCCTGTTGTTAAATCGACGTCATACATAATAGGCTGCATCTTGCCTCAATAATACCAGGCGCTGCGTCAATAGGCCTAAAATTAGCCAAGAACCTGCAGACCCTGCGTCACACTAAACACCGTACAATTGAGACAATGAGGCCTAAACAATGAGCACAGGTTGCCGCTGAAAGCATTCACAATCATTCATTAGATTATGGGCTATTGAACACAGGCAGACCACTCAACTAACCACAATCGAAACTCAAACAACAAACCGAGCCAAATATCTCACTTCCCTGTGGTTGCGCAAGACAGGTTACGGGAAATGAATTGCTTTATTGCGTGAAGAAACTATTGATAACAATCATCGAAAGAGGATATTTCTTAATTAAAGCATCTATTGTCAAGACACGCGCACATGTTTGCAAGATGGTCTGGTATTAATTACCATGACCATGGTATTACCAAGGGCTGTATGAAGATTTGTTTGTATAGCCTAGTAAATGAGGGTCGTTTAGGGGGGGGGGTATATGTTCCCTTGTTCCCTGTTAAATTTCCGCTTGTTCCCCTGTTCCCTTGAGAAAAACCCCATGTTCCCCAGAGTTTTGTAGGTATATTTTTCCAGCTATGTAGTCAATGTGAAAACTGTCCATATTTTGTACGTTCTTCCAAGGAAGCAGAGGAACTTAAAAATGTAAAGTTAACTATGTTGGCCTTTAACAATACTGTAAAAAATAATTATTAAACTCAAAACACCAACCAAAAGTATTTCTAAATGGAACCAACATCATTTGCGGGTATCTTAGTATGTTAGTGGTACGGGGACCTTTTTGGGGTACCTTTTTCAAAATTTCTAATTAATGGATATCATTTTCAGACATTTTGCGGAATTAAGGGTCTTGTTATGGAGAAAACTGGGCAAAAGTATAGGAATTACAGGGAATGTTTCATAAGTTGTAGAATTATGGCCCAGATTTTCATGAAATTTGCAGAATTATGACCCAAAAATTCTTAAAAATTTGCAGAATTATGGGTACACATCAGAATGGTCCCATGATGACCTGCGTTCCCATCAGATGCTAGGTCAGATACCCCCTCCCCCCAGCAAAAGCATTTATACAACATCATGTATCACAAGTCAGTGTTAGCACACTCAGCAAAGAGATAAACCTCTCAAAATATGCTCCAGTGAATTTTCTTTTTTTCTTATCATTCTGATTCCTCATCATATTGTATAAAATCCTGGAATATTCTTTTACTATTTCTAGATGAGCATATTGGCTGCTTTTTCATTTGTGGTTCTTCTTCTTCCTCTAGTTATTCAAATTTACTCTTTTCTCTCGTGAAAACTTTTTTTTCAATAACACCTCTGGAGGGACCATTATGGAAACAAGGTCGCATTGACCTTTTAATGTTATCCCTGCCATTTTAAACTAGGCGTTAGATTAAATTTTTAACTTCTTCTATTTATATTATATTGTACACCTGTAATTATATCTATTTATGTTACATTCAATTTTAATTTTCGATGGCAAAATATTACAAACATACTTACCTACATGCATACATGCTCATTTTTTTTATAAGAAACCGCTTATAAGAAACTGCAGTAGCCTCTTTCAGAAAATTAAGAAACTGCCCTAGAAACGATCAGAGGTCGACTCGAAATAAGGAAACTTTTCAATATTGGCTATGAATTGTAAGTTGTTTTCTGTATCACCCACCCAACTAATACTTATATAATTTTCACAGAATAATTTTTGTTTATGATTTTGCTGTTTCTTGTAAATCTTGGTTCAAAAAGGGGTCCTCGATGAATTTTGATAAAATGTGAAATGAAAAATTAAGAGACTCCGCAAGAAACTTTTACTATAAGGATTGGGCTCTACGTTAAGAAACCAACTACAACAAGAATCAGAGCCAATTTCTTATAAAAAGTTGAGAGTATTTAGAAAGCGAATTGGAGAGAGCCATCCAAGTCTATTCTTAGCAAAAGCATCAGTCGCGCAATGGAGTTCCTCCTTAATAAATCCTCCTTTCATGCAGGATATTTTCAAACTAAAACAAACAACAAGGTCAGCTAGGAACCCAAATGAATTAATTCACCATAGACCAAACCAAGTTATTTTCGGTTCAAAGAGTCTCCTATCGCTAGGACCACAAATTTGGAATGATTTGCCCAAAGAGATCAAATTAGCCGAAACACAATGGGATGGGCCAACTTGCAACTGTAATGTTTGTAGCTAGCAACAGAAATATGCAGATTATATATATTCCAACTTGCAACTGTAATGTTTGTAGCTAGCCACAGAAATATGCAGATTATATATATTGTTAGTAGTTTAAATATTCGATTTAGATTAGTGTCTATTAGAAGCTAGAATAAGATTGAATTAAAATAAGATGACAGACAGACAGACAGTTGGTATTGTTTTAAACGATTTCATAATAATAATAACATATCAATATTTATAAAGGTTTGATTGGTCAGCTAAGAACAGCTGCTATAAATCAAAGACCTGTGTCCAACGAAAAGCATTAAAAGTACTATTTACAATAAAAGGTTGCTTAAAAATGAAAATCAAAGTCGTTGCATTTCTTCTTGAAACTCAAAACTGAGTTCTCATTTTTCATTTCAGGTTACATACTTTTCATATTATGATTGTTCAGCCGCATAAGGAGAATGAAATTTACTTCTATTTAGGTTTAAGATGTGAATAAGCCAATTAGTCAGAAGCAAAACAATAGATGCTAGCTCTACTTGCTTAAACTAATTGATTGTAGGAGCTGCACAAACAGGATAAATAAATAATCACATGACGTACTCAAAATTTGACGTAGCTAGACTTGCTAATTGGGAGTGTGAGAAATCCTGACAAGTCCAACAAGCCAGAACGTCATCTTGTATGGGGCTTGTTGGACTTGCCCACGTCGGGGGCTTGTATGATGCATACCTAGTATTGTGTCCTTGTCCTATACACGTATTTTTTTATAAGAAACCGCTTATAAGAAAGTCAACTCTCCGATCGCCAAAAAGTTAAGAATCTATGAAGGCTTCCAATTTTGATACCAACAGTCCAGGATAAAAATGCTGAGGAGACTTAAAAATTATGAAATTGGTTTTATCAATATCAAGTGACAGTTTGTTCACTGAATGTTTAGCTTGATAGAGGCAACGGGCACCTGGCCTGAAAGCTCATTAGAGTTCTTTCTAGGTGTCCTAAGCTACTAATTTGTTATTAGATCGGTAGTAAAGTATTAAAAGTTCGTATGTTAAATCGTGTTGATGTTTTTAGCTACCGTAGATATGTTGTTTACTAGTTTAATAGCTTGAATTTTGATNGGCTTGTATGATGCATACCTAGTATTGTGTCCTTGTCCTATACACGTATTTTTTTATAAGAAACCGCTTATAAGAAAGTCAACTCTCCGATCGCCAAAAAGTTAAGAATCTATGAAGGCTTCCAATTTTGATACCAACAGTCCAGGATAAAAATGCTGACGAGACTTAAAAATTATGAAATTGGTTTTATCAATATCAAGTGACAGTTTGTTCACTGAATGTTTAGCTTGATAGAGGCAACGGGCACCTGGCCTGAAAGCTCATTAGAGTTCTTTCTAGGTGTCCTAAGCTACTAATTTGTTATTAGATCGGTAGTAAAGTATTAAAAGTTCGTATGTTAAATCGTGTTGATGTTTTTAGCTACCGTAGATATGTTGTTTACTAGTTTAATAGCTTGAATTTTGATGAAAAAAAATAAAAAATCAAGCCATATTTTCACTTTTTTCAATTCCTTGTTAACCACACTTTGAAGCTGAACTAAACTCCAGCCTCGATCCCATAATACCGTATCTTCTAAAGAAATTTTCGCGAAAAAATACTTGAGAACTTTTTTGAACACAAACAAGAAATCAACACAAACAATTTCCCAGAGTCAAGTGTGATTCCAGCAGCATTCATAACCTATCTTGCAAAGTTCGCTATTTCTAAAATGAAAATATTGGAAATCACAATTGAAGTACTAACACTATGGGACTTTTCTTTCCTTTTCTTTGAATTCTTGTAGTGCTTACTTATTTCTTTCCTTTATAATTGCAATGTTTTGTCTTAAAATCGAGGCTAAAGTCCCTAAAACACAACTGTAATCTTTGTTACAAGAAACCAAGAATTTGATCCAATAGTGAGTGTCTTTAAAATTCTTCAGTTGTGTACTGAAAGTTTCTGGGTTTCTTAGATGCTTCCTCAGTTTCTCATTTTTTACAAGTCAAGGGACGTCCCATTTTCAGAGGATTTTACGATACAATACACTTTCAAGAAAATATTCAAGCATACCGAGTACACGTATTTTTTTATAAGAAACCACTTATAAGAAACTCGACTCTCAGATCGCCAAAAAGTTAAGAAACTGCAGCACTGGGAAAATATAACCTAAGAAACTAGTTCTTTTAATAAAGAAAATTCTTAGCATATTTTTAATTTAGCTTCACTTGTTTCCTGTATCATATTACTCGGAAGGTACTGGAGTAAAGTATAAACATTGGAAAGGCTTCAAAAACTTTGTTTCGAAATGTTCACGAGGGCACAGATAGTAAACATGAAGACTGTTGTGGAACCTTTAAGAAACTCGTAAGAAACTCTGAGTACTGAAAATCTGATAATTTTAAGAAACTTTCAGTACTGGCTCAAATTCTTAGTTTCTTATAAAAAATACGTGTATACGTTTTTTATAAGAAACTTGGATCAGGCTATAGTACTAAAAGTTTCTTGATACAACATACAAATTTCCACATTTTAGTACTAAAAGTTTCTTAATGTTTTTCTTATTTTTAAATGCATGAATTATCATGTAGTTTCCAACACTGCTGCAGATATGTCTCTTGACATATAAAACATCAGATGGGAAGAAAAAGTGTTCTATTACGTTCAAAACATAAAACGGTTAGGTAATATTAATAAAAAATAAGCGTTCGACGATAAATTTGCCATAATATCCTTGAATTCATCTTTTAAAAGTGGCTTACTATTTCTCAGACATAGTACTCGAGAGTTTTTTAAATTTTGGCCATCTTAGTACTGGTGTCTTATAAACCAGTTTCTCATAAGAAACAAACCGTATACGCTACCTTTTACATGTTGTTAAGAAGGCCAAGACTGCACTTCCTTCTTCAGTTAATTTCCTGGAAACCATCTTTTTTGCTTGAAAACTACCATTCAAAATGAGTGAGTGTTGCTTCGGAGGTCTAGATTTGAAGAAGTGGGATTTTCAAGTTTTGCAATTGAAAAGTATAACTTCATAATCTCTCAAGCGAAGCAAATTCGCACGAAAAACAAGGAATCGATTAAAGCCGATGTTGTGAAACAAAAGCAACATTGCGTTGCAGTATGTTTGCCCTTCCGGTTTCTTAAAGTCCCTATTACGTCAAATTTATGCAGCGACGGAGCCAGCAATTAAAAATGGAGGGGTCTGGGGCGTAGCCCAAGGAAAATTTTGTGTGAGCACGCCCTCAAGCTCTTGCAAAACGTAGGCAACGCCCTTTTAGCTCAATTTACATTAGTTATTATGTAAGAATATATTATTTAGATCGTTTACACTTAATCTGGCTACCTCTCCTTGGAAATTAATTTTGTTGCATTTTGTGCGAATGTCAAGGACTATCTTTGGAAAAGGGGGGTCCTGACAATCACCATCCACTCCCTGCCCATGGCTCCACCACTGTACACATGTTCTTTAGTTTTCTCTGTTACGCCAAATCAACTGAACAGACCCGCAGCTCTTTTCTACATAGTCAGAAAAGAACAAAATTTCCCACATTTTGCACCGGGTGACAATAAAAAAATAGCCATTTTTGACAGGCAACGATAGAATAGATCGTACACCAGGCTTAATCCTTAATCTTTACTCATATTCCAAGTGGTATATTTAGAGAAGTTTTGTAGATTTTTTGGCAGGCTTTTTGCCGAATTATAAGCGATTTCTTGAAAATTATTGGGTTTAGACCAGCCTAAATTGATCGAAAAACATCGATCAAAGACTAACCTGGCAAGGGCAAAGAGCCCAAGAGAAACTTTTCGATAACATGTTGCAAACATGTGGATCTGATATAAGTAGCAACGTAAGTATACGTAAGTTATAAGTAGCAACATTTACGAGGGTCGTTTAGGGGTTCCAGGGAACAGGGGAACATGCGAAATATATCCAGGGAACAAGGGAACATACCCAAAATTAAAAAGGAACAAGGGAACTTCGGGTCTTATCCAGGGATCAGGGAACATTCATTCTATAATTTCAAAATTAATTTATTCAAGGATTTGGGTATGTAATGGAATTTTAAAATTAAAATTGAACTGAAGTGAAATTGAGGATTATGCTGTTCAACCTATAATAATAATGGGACTAAAGAACCTTCACCAAGCTTTTACAGATATTTGTCCAAGTCTCATTGAAAAATTTGATGTAAGATCTATTCTGACGCTTTTTGTGGAAAATGTTTCTTCTGAAATTCGATCGGGAGGACTAGATATGCCTCTTCAGCAAGACTTTGATAGACAATTTCCCAAAGCTGTTCGAGAAAGATTGAAGCGTCATTCAATGCCAGTGCTCCTTCAACTAATTTACGCATGTTGACACATACTACCCTAAAATTGCATCACTCATTTCGTGTAAAAGTTTGCCAAAGCCTCCTAGATGTAGAACAGTGCACCTACCAAAAGAAAAGATTGAAACCATGAGAAATTGGAGAGCAGAGCATGGGCAAAGTGTTCCTAAAAAAACAGTTTGAAATCTCTCAACGAAAGATAACCCCGGAACGCTGCCAGTCAACCTTTATCAAGGAAAAACAACTGCAACTCTGAAGTCAATCGATTTAGACAAGTTTCACGAAACAGTCGACGGACACCAAAAGGAGAAGCAAATCACTGTTCAATTGTCAGCTCTTTACAAGGCTCAAAATGTTGTTTGCATGAAAGCAAAGAGACTGAAGATTTGTAAACTGCTGGAAAGCGTAATGCTAAGCGAGGGTGGCACACGATCCACGATCACCAAAGAAGGCTAAGGTGATTCATTTCAAGCGAGATCCATTTAGTTCAAACACATTTCACAAAGGACGTGAGGTAGCTATTCACACTGAAGATCAGTGGCGTGGCCACGGGGAGGGATGGGGGGCATTTGCCCCCCCCCCACTTCTATGAAAAGATGGTCCTCGAGATTCTTTCAAAAACGAGGAGAAAGTAGCTGGGTATAGGTAGGGTGTGTAAGAATTTTTCCAAGAAATGCAGGAAGGTGACCGGGAGAGTCATTCTAAGCCAAAGTAAAGGTTGGTATTTTTAAAAAATTTCCCAGACATACTATCACAGAATGTCCAAGGCTTCCATTTCGGGGACAAGCAAACACTGAATTGCGAGAAGCGTTCTAGGACAAAGTATAAGGTCTTAGCGAAAACTTTTTCCCAAAGATGGTGATTCATAGGAAACTGTTACAAAAACTGTTAAAAATATTTCACAAAATGGTCAAAAATTCTATGTTGATACCTGCAAACATGGGATCGAGAGAAGCGTTCTAAGCCAAAGTAAAGGGCGTGTCCTCAAAAATTTTCCTGGGGGCCCCCAGACCCCTTCGTTTGAATAGCCCCCAGTGAATTTGTCCTCGCCACGCCGCTGCTGAAGATATTATCTGTCGTATTGAGGAGATAGATATCTTATTCAAAAGATAAATCAGAATTGAATATCGACGAGGAGGCGTATTACAATCTCCTAGCACATGTCTTCTTAGAATATAGAGATCAAGCAGTCAAAAGTTGAAAGTAATGTTGCATTCTTAAGAATGTTAACAGATAGTTATTTTGCAGCTTTTGAATTTCAATAATATATGTAGGGGCAGCTTTCTTGATTTTGGAGGTCATTACAGAATTTGTCCTTGATCTTATATTTGAAACTGTTGACGTTCTTAGCAGATTTTACGTCAGAGTGTAGACTGTTTCAGATTTTAGGTCCTACGTAGGAGAGATCATTTGTGTTACTCTTTCGAAAAGGTTCATTCAATTTGTTTTTAGAACAGTGTATTAGAACAGTAAGGAATGTTTTAGCAGAGGGTATTGCTTTATAATGACATGGAAAATGATAAAACGTAAAGATTTCCTCTGATCAATACCAGGGACGAAAAATAGTATGTTGTGTCTAAATCTGTGCCAGCTTGAACAGAGGGGCAAATCACTCCAAAAATAGCGTACGAGATTTTTCATAGATTTTGAGATTTTTTCTGAGATTTTCTAAGATTTCTAAGACTCATTGAGATTTTGGAGATTGTCAAAATTTTCGAGATTTTCAAAGATTTTCGAGATTTTGTAAGATTTTGCGGATCTAAACGATTTTAAAGATATTCAAAGAATTGTCGAAAGATTCGCTCCAGCTTGAACAACACATGTTGGACTGCTTTTGAGCAATTTCATAAAAGCGATTTCTGACTAATAACTCATTTTTAAGAGAAGTAAAGCATTCAAAACATTGAGTTAAAAATGAAAATTAAGTTGAAACGCCATTCAGATTAAGGGTTTAAAATTTTACGAATTGGCTTCATTGCTTTTGCAAAGTATTTTTCCAAAAGTGGATAAATTATTATGACTCACCACTGGTACAAACATTATGGACAGTGGACTGACTCTACACTCCTCTTTTTTAAGAAACCGCTCATAAGAAACTGTAGTAGCCTCTCCCAGAAAATTAAGAAACTCTACTAGAAACGATCAGTGGTCAATCCGGAGTTAAGAGACTTTCTCGATTTTTGTTATGAGTTGCAAAGTGTTCTTAAACAGAAAGTATACATCCAACCCAAATAATACGAAAAAGAAGGATTTTTGTGTATAATTTTGTTCTTTCTTGTAACTCCTGCTTCAAAAAGCAGTCCTCAATGAATTTTGTTAAAATGTGAAATTCAGTTTTATGAATAATTAAGAAACTCTGCAAGAAACCTTACTATAAGAATTGAGTCTTACGAGTGTAATCATGATGTCAAAATTGTACCTAAAAATCATACAAGTAATTCTTATAAGAAACTGAGAATTTGACTCAGTACTGAAAGTTTCTTAAAATTATTACTTTTTGAGTACTCAAAATTTCTTGCGGGTTTCTTAGGAGTTTCCTCAAATTCTTGATGTTTACATCCTGTGCTATCGTGAACATTTCACATAGAAGTTTCACGAAGCCGTACCACTGTCTCGACACTGTCTCGACATTACTTCTTCATAGTCGAGCTTGTACCATGGATGTCAGACCTACATACAACTCAAGGGTAAGTCTTTCTTTCAGGGTGGGTCTTGTATTCATGGTATCATAGTATGGTATGTACTACCAGCAGTGATAACAGGTATGAAATTTTAGGAAATCAAAACAAAAACAAAACAACATTGATCTGGGGGACCAGAGGGTCACTAAGCCCAAATATTTGAATTTTTCAAAACATTTTCAACACTTGTGGCGAACATCGTAGCTTGCAAACTCTCTAAGTTATGCCTCCCATAGATGATACGGTGAAATCTTTTCTACATTGTAGATACCTGCCGGAGTTTGTTCCATGAGAGAGTGCAAGAAAATTTAGAGAAGACTTACAAATCGCATTTTGTCACGACAAGCGTCATGGTGAAGCTTTTTTCTACCCCTACACCTTACTATTAAACATCACAGCATACATTCATTCTTTTATAAGAAACCGCTCATGAGAAACTGTAGGCTCGATTATTAAAAAACGTAAGGAACCGTGCTACCTGGATTAAAAAGCTAAGAAAAGCTTGAAATTTGCAGCTTTGTGTTTTGAGATCTTGCTAAGTGCCTTGGAAGTAGCCTGCGTGCAGCCTCAAACTCCTCCTACGCAGGCTGCCTTGGAAGCCCTTTTACGAAAAACAAATCAATTCTGCACAGAAGGCATTAAAGATATAAGAAACTCTTGAAAAACTTTTGGTAGCAAAAATGTCCTAAAATTTAAGAAACTTGCTATCAGCCCGGACCTAAGTTTCTTATAATAAATGAGTGTACTTGTGATGTAAGAGACTATGATTCAAACCACTGTGAAAATTGTTTGCTAGCCTACCGGGTGAGTCAAAAAAAGATATAGACGTTTGAAAGCCTGTAGCTCTCAAACCATTTTTCAGATTCCCATAAACTGATAATACCTGTGCAGCTAACATATCAACTTAGATAAGAAAATTTAGCTTGTCAAAATCGGTAGTATTGTTCTCAAATTACAAGCAATTTCATAAAAATGCTTCATCTCGAAATCTTTCAAAACAAGCCAAAAATCCTTGATCAAATTTGCTAGCTCATGATAATAGTAAAAAATGGGCGAAAATGCTAAATGACAGTGCCATAAGAATATACGATTCTGCAGCAGCCTCTTCATATACCTAGTAAATGTTTGAACAACGAGATGGACGGATAGACGGATTCCTTAACATATGTCAAAGAGTAAGGTGTCAAACTCTCAGTTTGGTGCTGATTATATGCAAGCAGGCTGGCTCAGTAATTGAGCTGGCCGGAAAGCGACACAGAGCTGATGTTGCGATTATATGGAAGCAGGCTGGCTCGGAAAGTGAGCTGGCCCGGAAAGCGAGACAGAGCTGATGTTGCGATTATATGGAAGCAGGCTGGCTCGGTCGGTGGGCTGCATGATTATGACAATGCTTTATCAGTATTGTTTGCTAATTGCCATCCTCTATTGTTAAGTAGGCTGCAAGATAATGCTTTATTGTTTTATTCTAGCCCGGGTGCCGGGGTAGCTCTCCCGCTTTGCTCTTACATGAGAACGAGCCAGCCCGTTTACGGAGCTAACCTGCCTTGGCGAAAGCAGGTCAGTTTGCTTAACGGGCTGGTTCGTTTCATATAATCCGTAGCACTGACGCCCCATACATTGCTTCATAGAAGTGTACTGGACACACGTTGAAAACAGCTTTTTGTAAGTTGAAGTGTTTATCCAGTCTAAATATTCGAAATTATTATTATTATTATTATTATTATTATTAGCTGGCCCTTTTGATGGGCTGGCTCGGTAAACGGGCAAGCCCGCCTCATACAATCAGCAACATAGACTTTGAGAGAAGAGAATTTGAAAAGTTTGCTGCCCCTTCTATTTTCACGTTTCAACAAGATTTGATGAAAAATTGGCGTTTTTATTAGACACTTGGACTTGCCCAAGTCCCTCCCGCGTACCTAAGACCCTAAAACCCAAGAAGCCCAAGAAACCAAAATCCATAGATAAATCCTTCGCAGAGGTACCACTTATCTTTTTTCCTTCGTAGAGGTCATTTTTTAGGTTTTAAGTACGCGGGAGAGACTTGGGCAAGTCCATTAAACATTCGGTATGTGGTAAGTCTTTTGGGCAGAATTCACCAAAGGATTTTTGCATAGCAGAGCTTCAATCCAGTTCAACGTCGAAATATGTTAACATTCTAACCAAAGACTAGACTGATTACAATCGCTACTGATGGACCCATATAAATAGAAGGACCTATTATATTATATACCTCAATTTCTATGGATTGACCCAACAGACATGCCGGGCAACTATGCAACTCATGATCGTAATTATACATAAACGGTAATCGGACTAAATTTGTGATTTTGATACAGTCATTTGATAGTAATGGCAAATGGCCTAAGTAAAACCCCAATGACGAAATTGCTCAAAATCTATGTTTTCAGCAATTTCGTCCCAGAGTGAGTTCGTTTCTCTATCTCTACTCTGGGATGCAAATGGCCGTTCTGCAATTTGATTGGTTATTCGAAAACAATAGCAAACACACGTTATTTTTCGAAACCTTCCTAATTATCCAAAGAATAACAATATGATTTAGTCACTAAGCAACAATCATTACAGTGTTACTGTATTGTTTGTGATCGAGGCCGTATAATTAACGTTACCTAGCCAGCTGCAAATCCATAATGGCTGCTAATCTGTCCATTTTCTGGACAGATTTGTGCAATGTGTACCAGGGTGTTCACTCGGTTTCGTGATCAGCGTATGACGTAAGAACACCCTGGGAACGAGGTTGTGTTTTCAGAGAATAGGGGTCAAATCTTTCAAATCTTTAAAAAGGTGGGTGTAAAATTCTATTACATTTTTATTTTAATTGAATGGCTTGAAAGTAACTTAGGGTACTTTGCTGTAAATCTGTCATGGAAAGTTTTTGATATCTTGATTATTTTCAAAATGGTTGCATTTTTTTGTTGCTGAAAGAATTCATGGACAATTTTGAAACATTACAATCATCGTAAATCCTAAATCAATAGATGAAAAATGATACAATCTTCAAGAAAACCATAGTTTACGAAGGTATACAATATGGTGGTAAGCAGAAATCTGTCGCTCTTCTGTTTTAGGATTTAGAAATTTGATGACGTCACAGCCTCAAATATAATAAATGCTGCCATTTGGAAAATAATCAAAATATCAAAAACTCTCCACGACAGATTTACAGCTTGGTACCCTAAGTTCCTTTCAAGCGATTTAATTCAAAGAAAAATGGAATATAATTTTATACCCACCATTTTAAAGATTTGAGCCCTATGTTTTTTCAGTGCTGGAAGATGGAAAAAGAAACTGAGAGTAAAAAGATTAAGATAAATGTTTATTTTAGCTATAAAGTGGCAAAATTTCACTGTTATTAGTTTAAATAATGTGTAATTCTTGCCTCGATAGAGCATCAAAACAGTTCGAAAAATGTATCCTGTTTTTGTGTACGTAAAATCAAGTCCGGGTTCCTGCAGTCTCAGTTCGGTGTTTGTCTCTTTTTGGTTAGCGATAACTATAGTCAGTTTCAACCTCGTCCCCATGGCCCAAAAGGAGGCTGTTGACATTCAGCATGGCAGCCAGTATTGACGTAGGAAACTGGCCCTCGGAACCAGGTTGAGTCAGTTTAACCACAACAGGCCTATTTGTGCAATGCAATGAAATGCGTATTCAGCTTTGAAAGCATGCCATGAATAACTTAAATGCACGTCAAGGTGTTGCGGATTGTGGGGGAGTTCAGGGAGGAGTAGGGCGTCAAATAGACTCCCTACCCGTGCGGTTAGGGCAGGTTGATTGTGAATTGAACATCAGCAGGAATTGCTCGATTGCGCAAAACAATGAATTGCCATTCACCAAAAAAGAGGTGTGCACCTGCAGCTTGTTGCACAATGTATTTCTAAGCCGATTACTACTTTTCTAACCAGATGCCGTGTTTCGATTCTAAAAAAAGTCATGTTTATTTGAAAGTGGTTTTGTTTATTGTATGTTATTTTTGATATTCTGAGAATAGCTTTTGATGTAATTTATTTATAGTATTTTTATTTGGCCTTGGGCAAAGAGAATAATTTTGTCAACACCATTAACATTAATGTTATTAAGGTAGCTTACCAACAAAAGTAAACTTTTGGTTTTATATCATCGTATCAAATGAACAAGCATGCAATACAATGAAATTTTGGCATATGTAATTAGCATAAATTTGCATAATTCTGTCGTCATCAACATTTGCCGACTCAAAACATGCTATCATTTAAAGAAAGATTCCTTCAAAAGCAAAAGCCCAATTCAAGTCGTATGCTGTATGCAAACAGTCTATTAGGTAGGAAAGGGCACTGGCTAAACAAATGCACAAAGGATATCATATCAACAATGGATATTTTAATGAGAATTTCAAAATGGCGGATTTTTCCAGTGATAAGCCTCATTAGTTCCTTCGTTATCAGCTACATTACTTTGTATATTCTGGAATGTTTTTAGCCCTTGCACTTCTCTGGTATATTACCCAAATGCATGCAAAGTCTCATCTCCAAACAAAGAATACTCTTTGTGATATCTTTTGTTTAAGTCAGCAGTTACAGTCAAAATTGATAGTCGTGAAAATTCAATTCAAAGTTTTGCACAAGACAGTCTGTTCTAGTGACCTCCTCATACGTAGATAGGCCTCCCTCTTGTTCTTTTTTTTTATCTATGTACCCATTCTTGGTACTTCTGAGCATTTCTCTCCTCTCAAAAAAAAACATGTCCCTAAATAAATGGTTGCAGGGTAAAGAACTGTCGTTAAAGGGAATGTGCAATGGTAAATAGGCTCATAAGCGTACGAGCCATGGGGGCTGGGGGCGGCAGCCCCCCCAACATTCGAAAAATTTAGAAAAATCTGCCTATTTCGGGCAAAAATTCGCCGTAAGTCGGGCAAAAAATTTCATAAACAATAGACTTTTGTTCAGGCAGCTCCCCTAGATTTTTTCTTCCCGTAAGCTTATGAATAGGCTTGTCTATAAGTAGGACAACAACAAAAAACTCAGACACAGCATTGTTTCTTTCGCTATCCATTGTTCACGGCGCGTGTGCAACTTCGATTTGAATGGGATATTTTTAGATTATTTTGCTCTTTGCAAATGCAAGGTATTAAAAGATATTTCTTAAGATACTTGAGCATTCCTATTCCTCGAGAAATCTTACCGATTGCAACGTTGATTTGTTTGCAAAGTTGATTTGTTTGCAACGTTGATTTGTTTGCAACGTTGATTTGTACAGACAAGCCTATTTATACCATTGCACATTCCCTTTAACGACAGTTCGTTACCCTACAACCATTTATTTAGACTGTATACGAAGTGATTACTGATGACGGGTTATGCCCGAAACCTCCAATCGTAATATTCAAGGCTATATTTTATCTATTATCAATATCTTCGTATACTTCGAATAATATCTTCGAATAATTATAGCCGCACGTACAAACAACTGATACATTTATTTAGACTATCGAGATCCCTATTCAAAGTAGTATTAAGTTCTTCGATGTTTTTTGAAGCATATGAAATGNCCCTTTAACGACAGTTTGTTACCCTGCAACCATTTATTTAGACTGTATACGAAGTGATTACTGATGACGGGTTATGCCCGAAACGTCCAATCGTAATATTCAAGGCAATATTTTATCTATTATCAATATCTTCGTATACTTCGAATAATATCTTCGAATAATTATAGCCGCACGTACAAACAACTGATACATTTATTTAGACTATCGAGATCCCTATTCAAAGTAGTATTAAGTTCTTCGATGTTTTTAGAAGCATATGAAATGCTGTATCATCAGCATACATTGTCACAATACATTTACGGAGCTTCAATAGATTCCTTGTTTATCGTACGAATTTCCCCCCCCCCCCCTCCTTGAGGGACTAAGAAGTTGTCCTTCTCAGTTCCACAACTTAGAAATCTTATATCTATCGTTATGTACTTCAGATCTAAGGCCCTCAAAGTAAACTCGCTCATTTTATAAATATCGGTTTTCAAAGAAAGAAATTGTTTACTGGAATATGAGGTAACTTTGCTTTCCGCTCTAGTAAGCAGTGAGTTGCAGTTCTGCAATGCCACCCTCCTAAAAAATAAGTTAATTTCTCCAATCCCTGATTTGGCCAATTGAAAAGCGGTGAAAAAGATGTTGTCCTGCATGGTCTTGCATGGTCTTGCACTTTGACATTGCTATAGCACATCTGGTACAATAACCAGGGACCGCGGAGCATATTTTGGATTGAGGGGGCTAGAAAGCAGTGGGAAACTCTGAGGGGGTCTGATTTTTCTCGACCACGCCCTCTACTTTGGCTATAAATGCGACCAACGCCCTTTTCATAGCTAGAAACACGCAAGGAAAGATCTTCATTAGTACCATATTAAACTACTAAATCACCGTAAAATCATCGATTAATAAAGTGTACAGTATTGCAATCTTTCATCTGATGGTGAAAGGTTCATATACCACGGACCTTTTTTTGGATTACGGGCAAGGGCCTGAGAGGAATGCCCCACTTTAATCTTTTATGTTGTGAAGTTAAGAATTTCGTAATCTCGCGGAATTATTACATTTAATGTAGATAACACAGTCATACTCGCGTAAGTTGGACTCGCATAATTCGGATATTTGCAAAGTCGGAAAATAATGAAGAGAAAAAAAAATGAAGTCCCATCCGCATTTTCCTTTTCAAATTAGTTCGCATAAGTCGGAGTTCGTGCAAGTCGGATTGTTTTTCTTGGTCAGAAGCGATCCGATTTATGCGAGTTTGGCTGTATGGAAACATAAAGCCTCTCTACTTTCAGAAATAAAGATTGTAAACATAACAGAACCTACTAACGCGAACATTGTTTCTTAATTTCGCCTTTTAAAGACTATTGTGCTCACCTAGTGCCCCTTGTGCTCTTTTTTTAACATCTCACAAAATAATATCACCAACAATACAGTCTTCAGTCAACCTCCAATGCCTCGCAGACAACAAACCAAGTTAAGATTCATTTATTGCTTAAAGAATTTTGAGCTCACTTTCCAAGGATTATATTGCTCACTAACTACTGCTAACTTTGACCGTTGATAACTCAAGAACAAAACAAAACGTCATAGAATTATGGAGCAAAAGGTGCCTAAAAATTCAACTTTTTCTCATTTGAACAGTAACCTCACTGTCAAAAATGGCAATTCTTTGTCACTCAAAAAAAACATTTCCATAAATAAATGGTTTTATTGTAAAGAACTGTCGTTAAAGGGAATGTGGCATGTGCAATGGTAAATAGGCTTCTCTATAATTAGAACAAAGAAAATACTCAGACACAATATTGTTTCTTTCGCTATCCATTGTTCACGGCGCGTGTGCAACTTCGATTTGAATGGGATATTTTTAAATTTGTTTGCTCTTTGCAAATGCAAGGTTTTCTAGTCCTCGAGAAATCTTACCGATTGCAACGTTGATTTGTTTGCAACGTTGATTTGTTTGCAACGTTGATTTGTTTGCAACGTTGATTTGTTTGCAACGTTGATTTGTACAGACAAGCCTATTTATACCATTGCACATTCCCTTTAACGACAGTTTGTTACCCCACAACCATCCAATTTGTCATGCAACTGTATCTATTTTGAAGTTTCATGATTTCAGGACTTTAGAGGATTCTTACATGAGGACATTGCCTGCACAAGTTGCCAGTGGCGGATTTAGGGGGGGGGCAAGTGGGGGCAACTGCCCCCCCTTCACGATGAAAACTCAGCTCAGCGCCCCCTTTTGGCGAGAAATGCGCCCCTCATCATGACCCTACCGCACTCTTTTTTATCTGTTTTGAATAGAATNAGGACAGGGGAGTAGAGAATAGCTACTTTCGCTGGCTGTGTTTGATTATGGGTGATAGGTCTTCAAAAGAATAACTCGAGACAGAGAGCAAAAGTCGATCTTGGTTGCTTTCGCTTCGCTGTCCATGCTATTAGAATTCCAATTCTAATAGCACGGCTCTGGTATTGTAGGCTGGGAGCCGCGTATTATCGATCCAATCTGTTTGCGGGTTTTAACTCGCAGCCATTCAGCAAATCACTCCAAACCGTATTATTCAATTCAACCAGACAACGGAAATTGGAAACTTCACACAAGATAACTTAAAATTAAAATTATTTCATCGATCCTATACCTTGCCCCCTTCAATTTTCACTGAACTGCTAAATGTATATTTTATTAGGGCTAAACTTGGTTGAATTAACGCAATCCAATACTCATTAAAAACTTTTACCAGAAAAAGGGCGTTTCTCCGGGAGACTAAAGGGCGTGGCCCAACAAAATTTCCGAGTGCAAGCCCCCGGACGCCATTTTTTCGCTCGCGATTAATAGCAAACTATTCTTACTCCCAGCCGCCTCTGTGTACAACGTGTCATTTGTCATGAAACGAATAGGCCCATTATCTAAAAAAAGAAAGAGTCTATCAAGATTTCAAGATTTCATTATCACACAATAGCCTAGTACATGTTATTATGTTATCAACCCTCAATGAAACAAAGAGCAAAGCTTGATGCTACCACCCACCCAATTGAATATCTTAATTTTCTATTAAAACAATGCGTGAGACTCCTTTCAACAAAGGCAACATAAATTAATTAAGTGTCGAGAAATCTGGGAACCACTTGGTGGCAAGCCTTTGATCTTTGTTTCGTAGACCCTTTCTTCTCGTTGGTTAGTCTTGTTGTTCATAAGACTGGGCAGGGAACTGTCATGGGTAAACCAGCCAGTGTGTGGAAACATAAAGACCAAATATTGCTAAATGCTATAACCAGGATCCCTTTGTGGTGCCAATAAATCAAATTTTATTGCTGCCGTCTTGAGCACACCGATAATGCTCTCCATCTCACTTTCTACTATAGTTGTGTCTGAAATTGCTTCATTGTACTGGGTGGGTGTCCCAAACAAGATCCCCACCCCAAGCATTGTAATTTTAATTGTAATTGGCCCAAATATTGTACCACAGATGAGTGAGTCCCTACTAATGAAAATTTAATTTATTGGTCACCCATAAGGTGACTCACTACCAATCAAACATAAGTTCCGAACACACACATAATGGGTAAAGGTGACAGAACTCCCAAAATGACATAACTTTATTCCCGAGACGCTACTTTCAATGTCCCAAAAATCAGTGTGATTGTCCCAGAAAGAGCGAAGGGTCACGTCTGCTGAAAAGGTGAATGTAACCTCACCGTTGCTACTTTCCTCCTTCGCCTATGACCTTTGCCCTGAAACTGCTTAAGACCTCGAGAGGTTAATGTAGCCTCACCGTTGCTACTTTCCTCGTTGGCCTATGACCTTTGCCCTGAAACTGCTTAAGACCTCATTACCTCACCGTTGCTACTTTCCTCGTTGGCATATGACCTTTGCTCTGCTCTGAAAATGCTCCAGACAGGGGCGTACGCAGCACTTGAAAAGTGGGGGGGGTCTGAGAAAATTTTTAGTGACCACGCCCCTCAGACCCTCGGAGAATGAAGGCTACGCCCTTTTAGTTATATTTTGTTTCATAAACGTAGCTGCAATTAATACAAAATAGGTGGAACGTTTTGTAAACTTTGCATAGAAAATTGACACCCATCATTGCAAATCAATCCAAGGAACGAATAGAGGCCAATAGAGATCTTTAGAAGTAAAATAAATAATTCATATTCAANTTTAGTGACCACGCCCTTCAGACCCTCGGAGAATGAAGGCTACGCCCTTTTAGTTATATTTTGTTTCATAAACGTGGCTGCAATTAATACAAAATAGGTGGAACGTTTTGTAAACTTTGCATAGAAAATTGATACCCATCATTGCAAATCAATCCAAGGAACGAATAGAGGCCAATAGAGATCTTTAGAAGTAAAATAAATAATTCATATTCAACAAAAAACAGTCCAGCATATCAAGTACGAATTAAAAAATTACCTTTCTTATCTTTACTACGAAATAATTCAGAGCTGGTAGCTCAATATTCGAGGAAATGTCTATTTTCATTACTTATCAGAATCAAATTGACCAGTCGGTCAATGGCATCTTTTGCAAGATGCTGTTGTCACAGGAATTGTTGCTGTAATTTGAATTATTTATGGAGGTTGGGTTGGGGTACAGGCTCTTCAAAATCACTTTCCCGACATTGTTTCGAGAGTAGTGGCAAATAGGGATTCCTCTAGCCAGCGGTGCGTCCAGGCTAAGGTAACTGGAGTTATTGAAGTGAGGGGGTCTGGGGGCGAAGCCACCAGACAAATTTTTGAGGACATGCCTTCTAGTTTGTCTCAGAACGCCTCTCCCAATATCATTCCAGCAGGCTTGCAAACCTAACACCTTCTAACCGTACCAAGCCTTTACCCGACCATCGTATCCTTGCTTTTCAAGATCTCAAGGACCATCTCTTGACAGATCTGCCTATCCCCCCCCCTAGGTACCAATTTTATTGCGTTTTTGAGTGAATCTCAAGGATCATCTTTTGAAAAGTGGGGGGGTCCGGACCCCCCCATTCCCCCCCCTTGGGTACGCCACTGGCTCCAGAGGTGAGATATGACCTCACCGTTGCTACTTTCCTCGGTGGCATATGACCTTTGCCACAAGCGTACGAACATTCGAAAAATTTAGAAAAATCTGCTTTTTTCGGGCAATAATTAGCCGTAAGTCAGGCAAAAAATTTCGTAAACAATAGACTTCATCTGGCAGCCCCCCTAGATTTTTTCTTCCCGTACGCTTATGACCTTTGCTCTGAAACAGTTGCAAACTTTGGTTGACCCTTGCAATGAAGGCTTTGAAATATATATTTTTTATTTCGTTATGAATATGGACAATGTGTTTCATGCCCGGTTGTAAAGGAAGTGCAATACAGCACATCTTTACGGGTCATTCCCCTATTTATGTTTACCTCGACATCCCCATTCCTAGAACTCGAAAACAACATGATAGAATGCCAGACTGGTTGAGGAGACGGCCCTTTGAAACCCATTTGGGCCACTCGCTCTTCCCAGTTCTTTTTTAATTGTCATTATGGTCTATTGTGCTACAACAGGACACTCCGGTGAGGATTCTGAGGGGGGTCATCAATTTCATTTTGCCAGTCATATTTTGCGGGAAATACCAGTCACATTTTCGTAGTCAGTTATCAAATCCCATCCCCCGTCTACTGTTTTTGCCATTTGTATTCCCTGTCCCAGCCCAAAAGTCCCATACCCAGAGTTTCATTCTAAGCAAATCCCAGACCCTACCGGGTGTGCCAACGAAAGTTTACGCTTTTGAAAAATCGTAGGACCTAAAGTACTGGATGGATTTGAATCAGTCGAATTTCGCTGCATAGCAGAAAGACTGGAGTATTTTTTGCGATTTTTCTTGGGTCTTTATGAGCAAGGAAAACATAGGTAAAGTCAACTTTGTGGAAATTCATTGGTTGCGAAATGGCTGAAAAAGGGCCTAAAGCGCTCCATCAAATCGTAAGGAATCTCTCACACAGAACAATACGCAAGGGCATTTATCTTTCTCAAGAGTTATAGGAAATTGATTTTTGAATAAACGCTAAAGTTTTTCAATCCNTTTTGAAAAATCGTAGGACCTAAAGTACTGGATGGATTTGAATCAGTCGAATTTCGCTGCATAGCAGAAAGACTGGAGTATTTTTTGCGATTTTTCTTGGGTCTTTATGAGCAAGGAAAACATAGGTAAAGTCAACTTTGTGGAAATTCATTGGTTGCGAAATGGCTGAAAAAGGGCCTAAAGCGCTCCATCAAATCGTAAGGAATCTCTCACACAGAACAATACGCAAGGGCATTTATCTTTCTCAAGAGTTATAGGAAATTGATTTTTGAATAAACGCTAAAGTTTTTCAATCCTATGGCAATAAATGTGCAGACCACATCCGTTACCTGTGAACAAATTTACTTTTGCGTTGTTCTGTGTAAGAAATTTCTTTACGATTTGATCAAGTGTTTCAGGATTTTTTTCAGGCATTTCGAAAACAAAGGATTTCGTGAAGTCGAATTTCCCTATATTCTCAGTACTCATAAAAACATGAAAACAATTACAAACATATTTCAATCTTTTGGCTATCAGACAGAATTTATTCCATTCCAATCCATCCAGTACTCTAGGTGCTATGAATTTTCAAACGCCTGAAGGTTTTTATTTTTGTGCATGCTCTTAAATCCTTTTTTCTTTTCATCCATTTCTAGTAATAACGACACAGCCCAGCATTGGTTTTGGAGACACCATGTAGACTTATGACGTTTCGTCCCTTGTTTCCCTGTGCTCTTTGACTTGTTGATATCGCTTCGGTCAATATTGACCGAAGCGATATCAACAAGTCAAAGAGCACAGGGAAACAAGGGACGAAACGTCATAAGTCTACGAAGCGATATCAACAAGTCAAAGAGCACAGGGAAACAAGGGACGAAACGTCATAAGTCTAGACACCATGCCCTTTCTAGTTAAAGATCTCAACCCTGAATCACAAGTAATTTACAACAGTCTCAAGACTAAACATAACACAGGGGCAACAGCCACTCAAGTTATGCAGTCAGTTGGACAAAATTTGGTACAGAATGTTCGAGGGAAATTTATCTCGGTGAAAGTAAGTATTCTAATGCTCTAATACTTATTTTAATTAGTCTACCAGAGGCATCACACAAAATTCCCCTTCTGTGAAAAAGTGGCAAAAATTTGATGATGAAGCCTATCATTAAAATTTCCTTTTTGTCAGTTTTTCTATTGTCCAATTATCTTTAAAGATGATAAAATGTTTGTTTACATTATCTAAAGGGTATTAAAGACAAATGACGGAGATATAAGGCGACTTAAATCAGGGGCCTGGGCAATCCAAATATAGCCTATTGTATTCCATTGGATTTGATGAACTCGAGAGATTATCAAATGTACTGGACAAGGAAGCCGCTCAGACATCTTCTGTCCTATTTTTAAACTAGGCGCTATATATCCGTCATTTGTCTTTAAGGGTGTGTTTGATTGGTAATTCCAAACCTACCAAATTCTGAAAACAGTAGACTTCGCAGAGACGGAATATATTTCCCAATCAAACACAAAAATCTTTAAAACAGCAGGTTTCGGATTCACCACCAGGGTTTTGCTAATGAAAACGAGGATCTCTCCAAAGGCTGCCAAACCTTCTGACTTTTGGAGCAGAAGGTTCAGAAGGCCTTCCAAACCTACCAAACCTACCGTTGTTTTTCAGAATTTTGGAGTCAATCAAACGCGAATTCCGAGTCTACCAAGTCTACCATTTTCAGAATTGGTACCAATCAAAACACACCCTAAATAAAGGTTTAAATAGCACTTTGAAGGACTTTAATTCTGATTAATTCTTTAATTAATTCTAATAATTACTGAAGGACTTAAATTCGGGATTTTGAGCCATTCTTTTTTGAGTGAAATTTTAGATTTCGCCTGCGAGCCATAATAATTCTTTTTCATTCGAATCTTCAAGGATAGTTAAATTTAACGGTTAATTTAAAATCGTACACACAATGAAATTTATCGTATAATCATAATCATCTGTGCTATTTGCAGTATGCTTCAAGACCAGGTAGCCATATAGAGAAATAAGGTACCAGGTGTCCCAAAAAAGTACTCCCGTTTAAAAAATCACCAAAACCCGATTATCAAACCTATCATAAAAGTTTCTTTTCGATCTCTTTTGTTGTCAGTTTGTTTTTGTTGTTGCTGTTGTTGTTGTTGTTGTTGTTGATGTTTGTTGTTCAAAATATATTTAAAGATGATAAAATGCTTGTTTTCAGAACTTAAATGTTATACAATAAGAGGTTGAAAAACCTTATTCTGAGCTATACTTTTTGAACAACATCGTAAATCTTGCCTAAGAGCAATTATTTTGAGATTTTTCATTATCCTTCAAGTCTACAATGATAGTTTGCGTTTCTTTCTGACATTTATGACCAAAGTAGAAGCTTAATATACAAAAAGAAATTAATCTGGTAGTCATCGACACTTTTTGCAGTATGCTTCAAAACCAGGCAGCGATAAAAAAAGCTAAATTCGCTTATATAAAAACCAATCACAAGTTCAGCTATATCTGGGAAAATAATTTCGTCTTCGATCTACTTGCCAAAACAAGAAATTTGAAGATTGGCCAAGTAATCAAATTTTGTTGATTTTTCAAACAGGAGTACTTTTTTTGGGACACCCGGTATGTAGTTAGCGATTTTTTCCATTCCTGAGTGATAGGTGACTTCTCGAAGATTCGTTGGAAACAGAACAGCCTAAATTAATCGAAAAATATCGGTAAAATTTTCAATCCAACTTCAAAATCGGTATATAGTGTACGATTATTTATCGTTGCCCGTGAAAAGGGGCGATTTTTATGATGCAACCGGTATTAAGAACGGCGATCAGTTAATCAATAAGTGAATCAATCCATCGATTATCAATCTATTAGTTAATGGGTAAATCTATCACTCAATCAAAAGAAAATGAAAATCTTCACAGGAACATATTTTTCATGACCCATTGAGAATTGCAATCAGTCAGTCGATTAGTCACTCAGTGAATCAATCAGTCAATTGATCAACCAATCAAACAATGAATCATTCCTTACTTTTGCAGGACAACATGTCATATGATGAGCTGCTGCGAGGCCTCATTCAATCAGATGAGAAAGTTATTAGTGTGGAGCCTTTGCAGTTCAAATCACTGTCGATTTTGGACGAGTCTGAATCATTGAAATCAGCGAGAGACGGGGGAATAGCAATGCTTACTGATCGCAAATTGCATTTGTTATCTTCACAATATTTTCAAAGTGAGTAATTTGTTTTGAAGCGTCTATTAAGTCCTGACGTATCTTTTGAAGTACTGTCCCAAAAACGTTACTTTGTTTGGAAAGCCAGTATGCACATGTTGTTTGCTATTAACCCATACAAAATGGCACACAGGTATGTACAAAGGCTAACTTAGATTTTGGGATATCATAAATAAATTATATGTATAATTCGAGGTTCAGTTATCGAAAAATCGACAGTAGAATAGAAAATTGAAGTTTATTGATTTACTATGAAGTAACAGCGCTCGCTTCGCTCGTGTTTCAGCATTCCTAGCTCCTTCTTGCGGAGGGCATAGTATAAAGTGCCAACGGTTAATTAAATGCTTTGAATAAAAAGTGTCAAAATACAGCAAATAATGTTGCTCTATTTCTACCAATTCAGAATTCAGCAGAACTGTAAAAAATTTGTCGAATTCAGAATTATGTTAGACTGTATTTTTTATAGAGAGGTGCACTGGTAGATCAGATTTTTGAAGTTAGTAAGTTTGAACTTTCAGGCATTTCAAAACTTTCAGTGAGGTCATTTCATTGCATCTTACACCTCAAGATGCCAAAATTTGCATGTCACATCATGGGAAATAGTATGCACCATTTTGCATATTAGAATTAAAGACAAGGCATCTTCTGATGAGGCCACTAGAAGCTGCATATACGAAAGATATTCCGAATTAAAGCATATTCTTACCGTGATGATGTAACTTTTTATTCGTTTTTGCCTGCTCTCGAGTTGGCCTAAACTCCAAATTTAAGTTTGAAACGAGAAGCATCGCTCCGTAGGAGCTGACCTATAAAGATGCGCATTTCATAAAATTTAATTTGAGTATGGTGGAGTTTAGGCAAGTCGAGAGCATGCAACAACGAAGGAAAAGCCACATTATTACGGTAAGATTATACAGGGTGTCCCAAAAATATTGTACCCCATTTATGTGGCTGCTGCTGCGGAGGATATGTATGCAGAGGATATGTACGTTCGATTGTCCAGTTCTTGATACAGCTACATAGGAAAGGCTTCAACTTAGAGTTTGAGATCTCGTTTGAGTCAATCTGATATGTGCTTGCTGATTTATGGCACACGAAAATCAAATAAGTGATTGCTTCAAAAACAGCACTTTCTTTGTTCTCCAGAAATGCCAAAACCAAGTAAATACTGCAAGAAAGGGTTTCAGTGTTGTGTTAGATTTTTTTCTACAGCTCAAAAAAGAGGGAGAAAATGCAAATTCAACGCTTGAACCCTTTATTTAAAAATGTACTTGATTGTGACATTTTGCAGAACAAAGAACGTGCTGTTTTTGAAACAATAACTTTTTGACTTTCTTGTGCCATAAATCAGCATTCACTTGTCCGAATGGCTCAAACAATGTCTCAAGCTCTAATTTGAAGCCTATCCTATGCGACTGTGTCTAGAACGGAACAATAGAGCGTACAGCTCCTCCGCAGCAGCCACACAAATGGGGTCCAATGTTTTTGGGACACCCTTTACTTTATTTCAATTTAAAAAACGGTGAAGAATATAAGCTACAAGCTACTACAATTAATGGCTT
>REGM01000091.1:936985-970024 GCA_004194415.1 Aurelia aurita | reverse complement strand
AATTCAGTGTCTATTTACAAATTGTACAAAGGCAACTGGTTCCATCCCAAGTTTTAATTTCCTTTTTGAAAGCTGCAACAGACTCTATATTCTTTACATCATCGTTTAGGGTATTCCACAGCATAGCTCCCCTAAATCTCAGGGAGTTTATCCCATATTTTATTGTGTGAGACGTCTGAGGAAGTTCGCATAAAACTTGCTTACGTAAGTTGTAAGTTATACATTTTGTTTGGAAATTCTCCCAGAGGTATGACGGATTTAAATAGTGGAGCGTTTTGTAAACTTCTAAGAGCAGTTTCTGTATGTTCTTTACATGGACAACATATGCTACTGTCACAAAATCTGCCCTCGTTGCCAAACACACTTGTTGAAATTGTCGTATAGGTACCAGACAATAATATGGTTGGTGTAAAATTTATGACCTATTTCTTTGAATTAAATGGCTTGAAAGAAACTTTAGCTACTTTGCTATAAGTGTGCCGTTGGAATTTTTAGAAATCTTTAATATTTTGCAGAATGTCAGCGTATACCATATTTCAACTTATTTGAAAATGTGACGTCATCAAATTTCTAAATCAAAAACCAGAAGGATGGAAGAATTGTGCGTGATACCATATCGTAGATATTCGTGAATTATTGTTTTCTTGAAAAGTATTCTATGTTTTCTCAAAATGTTTAGTGATGGTTTTAAGCCTTTTTTCAAATTTTCTTGCATTTCTAAAAAAGAAGAAAATACTCTCTTAATTCTGAACAGGGGCATCGCCAGCCCTGTAAAAGTGGGGTGGAAAGAATTTGGTTCTGTACCCTGTAAGGGTATACCCAACAGTTTTGACACTATTTTTGCTGACGAATAAGTACCACTCTGAGAAATTGGGGTGGACATACTGGGGTGGACATGTCTACCCCAGTACACCCCCTGGCAACGCCACTGATTCTGAAATATTGAAGATTTCGGAAAATTCCACCAGTAGAATTAAAGCAAAGTAGCTGGAGTTTATTTCAAGCTATTCATTTCAAAGAAATAGGTCATAGAATTTTACACTGACCTTTTAAAAGTTTTTTAAAGATTTGGAACCTGTGTTATGTCACGCTATGTCGTGGGATGATATGAATGCTGGACACTGAAACTAAATCCATTGATACGTTGATAATATTTTTTATCATTTTTAGGGAAAAATCTGGAGACCAAAACTAGCAAAATTCACCGAATTCAACAATGACATGAAATTGAAGTTTGGAGTGCTAATGCCACCTTGGGAACAAAAGTCATTTCTCACCTTGAGTATCCCGCCAACTGTACCATTTCGATTTGTGATGGACTTTGTGTCTAAGTTCCAGATTCAGGCAAAAAATCTTTTGTGAATTAGTTGAGACGTAATTGGTCCAGAAATTTGGCTTTTTGTACCGGGTGAGTCAGAAAAATGTATCTATTGTTTGAAGAATCGTACTACAAAGACTATGAAATCGATTTGAAAATTACAACTCCGTTGTTTGGCCAAGAGTGTATGTAACTTAATTTTGAGAATTTATTCGTAATTCACAATGCACAATCTTAAAGGACATATGTTACGCATATAATTGGCTGAAAGAAAACAAAACAGAGAGCAAAACAAAACAGCGCTTATGAATAGATGTCAGAACGAGGCTGAATTTTCATTGCAATGAAAAATAAGACGAGAACAAAAGTCATCTTTGTTTTGCAATAACCAATAACGTGCGTGACACACATCCTTTAATCTCTAATGAAGGAGTCCTAAAACTTGCTTCCATGGGCTTTGGTTAAAACTATATGTGAGTGGCTCAATTTAATCCACTTTTCAATAATCCAAATGGTAAAATTAAGTTTTTCTTAGCTGATACTGGCCTGCTAATGATAGGAAAACTGTTGAAATGTAAATGTGCCCTTTCGTCAATGTTGAGCATCAAAACGTCAAAAAGTTGAACGTAAGTTTCGATTTTTATCCTCAAATATAGCACTGTGTAGTAATTAGCGAAATCTGCGAAATTTTTCCACTCGTTTTCAATGACATGAATCACAAGTGACGTTGAGATGTATGCGATCAAAATAAAAAAGGATTTCAACAATCGGACGTGTTTTGAAGTTATGCCTAAATTGAGTGTTCACTATCCTTTCGATGCGAAATTTGTAAACTTCTAATATCAAGAAACTTCAAAAATATTTTTCTTGGGTCTCACATGTCCGATTTTAATGATTCATCTTTTATTTTAATTGCCAATCATTGCGCTTTCAAATGAGCTATAGTTTGATTAATTCGGAGAACATTGATTTTTCGGCGGTTATTACATTATTTTGCCATTCTGGATCACTGTGTAACGGCACCTTGCACTTTGCACTGATAGATGTAGATTATGAAGGGTACTAATCTAGTGAGACCTAAGTTCACTGATAGATTTTTGATTATGTATGGTACTAATCTAGTGAGACCTAAGCTCACTGATAGATTTAGATTATGTAGGGTACTAATCTAGTGAGACCTAAGTTCTCTTAACTACGGTAGAACGATGTATTCAATCCACAATCTAGAAATGTAATATTTGTAATTAAGAATTTGGTAGGTTTCTTCTTGAGACTGTATTTTGTACTTACTTGTATCTACGCAATTTTATCTACGAATGGAATTTGTCATTAATATCAATGTATTTTTAGTAAGGTATTTTATTATCAATGGTATCTTTTTGCACCGAGTGTTGTGCTTAAAAGAGAATATAACTGGCATCACATTTCTTCTTTACATTTGATGGCACTGCACATATTTTTTATAAGAAACTCTTTATATGAAACTAAACTCAGATCACCAAAAAAAATTTTGAAAACTCGAATATATGCTGGAAAAACAGGGCCGATACCAAAATTTTATGACGGCAAAATCAATAATAATAACAACAACAACAGTTGTAGGAACATACTATGAAATGACTGATGTACTCCTTCAATAATTGACACCTGATGAAGAGTTGAGCTCGAAACGTTGTGTAATTATCATATTCTAGTACATTGTCGTATTTTTACATAGTTATCAGTTCTTTTAAAAAGCGCTGTAGTTGCGATCCGGGAAATCATTTGTTGGTGTTTCAACAACCGCAGTCTACCAATTTACATACTACAAGAAAGTTTAGAAATTTGCAGCATTTGATTTTCATATGATTTCTCCAGGAAACACTACGATTCCGGGACCCCCTTTCGTGCACGATGAGTTTCTTAACGTCATTACATACCAGGGGGCCTGGAATCCACCGAGTGTATCTAGCCTGGAGTGATTTTCAGACAAAGTACGTAATCATTGCTGCGACGAAGCACTATTGAAATATTTCTGGCAACGCATGGTTTAATTAATCGCAGTTGTATTATTTTCCGTCTAGACGCAGAACAAAATTTGGTTTAAACTAAGTCTAAGGGCCTGATTACATGAGTGTTTTCAACCCCGGGGTTGAGTTTCACCTCGGTTGCCTGGGTTGAAATTCCATCCCACCTCTCCACTTATTCCTTTGTTGATTTCAATTTTCAATTACATGGAGAAATCTCAACCCCGGGGATTAAATCATACCCGGGCACTGTGATCCATTAGGCCCATTTTATCTAATAAATGTAAAAAAATAAAGTTCCGAATCCCAAATTTATTTCGGGCTTGCATCATGTAGCATAACCTAGGGGTTTATGTGCTGTAAACATTTTCAAGATTGGTCAACAGAAAGCGGAGATATTAATTTTAAAGTTGGGCCTAGATTAGACCTTTGTTTACATAACCTGTAGAGGCATGGCACTGTTTTGATCGCAGTTTACAACTTCTTGTTTCTAGGCTCAGACTTGACCGATCTTTTTCATTTTAGTCTTATTCTGATCCTCTAAATGTGTGCTACAAGGCAACGTTAAGCATTCTCAAATATTTTGCCTTTTTATAACCGTTTTTGGACAATTGCATAATGGTACTTTTCTAACAAATTTCTGTCCTCAAAAATAAATTATGAAATTCAAAGCTGAATACAAAAAATGTAGGTTTCGCTATGCTCTTCAAAAAAATTTCAAAAATTAGAAACACCTTTGTAGCAAGTTTCTACCAAAGGGATCGTGCCAATTTTCACCCAAAAAATTTATATGGCTATTTTCATTTTGCAAGTTTGTTACATGATTTGTACATTTTTTGCACATTTCGTGATAAAAATTAGATAAAGTGAAACGGAAAGCTTTCCCTTTGCTTAAAAACGATGCAAGGTCAAAGGTTTGCCATTTCTTCCTCTTTTAAGCTTGCAAGTGAAACATTTTAAGGCAAAAATAGTTTTTGTCACCATTTGTCCGTTTAAGAATTCATAATTTGTGAATTGTCTTAGTTTTTTAAGAAATAATACCTTGCAAAATGCCTCAAAGTTTCATTATCATATGGGTTTGTCATCTAAGTAAGGTCCGGTCACCTGTGGGCCATTTATTGGATGTCTTTTAAACTTTAGTGGGTAAAACATCCAAAAACTGTAGAAATCAGATTCACAACTTCTGAAATGAAAATAGTCATAGAACTTTGTTGGGTGAAAATTGGCACGATCCCTTTGGTAGAAACTTGCTACAAAGGTGTTTCTAATTTTTGAAACTTTTTTGAAGAGCATGGCGAAACCTACATTTTTTGTATTCAGCTTTGAATTTCATAATTTATTTTTGAGGACAGAAATTTGTTAGAAAAGTACCATTATGCAATTGTCCAAAAACTGTTATAAAAGGCAGATTATTTGGGAATGCTTAATGTTGCCTTGTAGCACACATTTAGAGGATCAGAATAAGACTAAAATGAAAAAGATCGGTCAAGTCTGAGCCAAGAAACATAAAGTTGTAAAGTGCGATCAAAACAAGGCGGTGCCTCTACAGGTTATGTAAACAAAGGCTAAAGAGACAGAATTTATTGCCGTGACAGCATACCAAAATGAAAAGGTATGAAAATAAGCATAGGTCTAGGCCCAACTTTAAAATTAATATCTCCGCTTTCTGTTGACCAATCTTGAAAATGTTTACAGCACATTAACCCCTAGGTTATGCTACATGATGCAAGCCCGAAATAAATTTGGGATTCGGAACTTTATTTTTTGACGTTTATTAGATGCCCTGGATCACAGTGCTGGGGCTGAAATCTCATTCCACCTTGAGCTAGCTGAGGTGAAACTTTCAATGATTTAATCCCCATTGTTTTCACAAATGAATGTCCATGTAATCGCAATCTTGTTTCAACCCCGGGGTCGAATTGCTTTGTTATCTTTGTTATTTGTATGAAGAAAGTTTCACGCATCATGGCACGCTTTTTCATACCTGGGGTTGAAAATACGCATGTAATAGCAAATTTATTTCAACTCGGTTAGGTGGGTTGAAACTCAACCCCGGGGTTGAAAACACTCAGGTCATCAGGCCCTAAGTCCACAGCTGAAGCTTTCTTCTTGTGAAATAATTCGCCATAATGGAGACGCCATAATTCCTCAAAACTTGAGATATTTTGAATGTCCCTTGAACCGGCATAAACCAAAATCTACAGAATAGATTTCTTCGAAAATTTTCTGGAAATCTCGAGTAACCTAGTGTCCTCGCGTTTTACGAAGGGTATTTCAAAAGAAGTGACCTAATTTCCAAACAGGTCTATTATATTGCCAAGCGTTGTAAAAAGAGGAACTTGGCCAAAATTTATGCTTTCTACGCAGTGTGGAAGGCCAAATTCTTGGAGACGTCAATTAAGATTAGCGGCGTGCCCGGCATGGACACAAATTTGATCGAATCAAACCCTGACGAACTTGCATGAATCAATCTAAAATGTTTGACACTTAACGTAAACTGCGAAAGGTAACTTACTTGTCCATATTGGTGCCTTGAGAGTCGATGTATTCATCTTGGAAATTCACATTTGATATCAACTTCAAACACCAGAACTTTGAGCGGTAGTCTGCCCCTAAAATGGCAACGAAGGCTATTCAAGCACAGCAAAATGCGCTTCGTTCCTGGATATTAATTACAATTGTTATGTGATAACTTTGAAGCAAAACGAAAAATCAATTCTTTCAACAAAAACAAAATCCAATAACCTTCTTATTGCAAAACCTCTCGGGATTTTAGTTTTATTTGTTATAAAATTTGTTATTGTTTTATGAATGAATAGGATTTCCCTTGATGATTAGTTGTTAATCGAAGGTGTTTGTTACTATTTCTTTTACGCGAAAAGCACGAGGTCTACTAAATTTCCAATTTGTCGCAAATCCTGATACTACTGCTTTTGGCTTGGTTTTGACCAATTAAAGTCGGCCTAGTTTCGACAATCGACCAGAAATTGATGCGCCTTGCTCTAATGCCGTAGACTAGCTGCACTAGTCCCTCGATTTCGCCGTTGTTGGAGAATACAGAGATTATATGTAGCCAGCTTACGCATGCCGTCGACCAAAAGGGCATACAGTAGGCCCATGGTAGGCCATTTCAACACCGTTCCCCATGCGCCGATGCTAAAACGCTTCAAATTCATGTTTCATTGAGGGAGTACAGAAAACAAAACCTACCAGTGCCAAGATGAGTACTTCTTCTATGTATTACTTGAATATTCCTTTATTTTGATACTGAAAGCTTGCTTTTTAAAACAGAATTTTCTTCAGATTTCACCACAGCAATCTCGCAGCTTCCTTCGGCATTTGATGGCGGGAGGCGAAAGGGAGGCCAATTTAAAATCATCCTGGGATCGAGGTTGAAATGTTGGTGTCTTGTTTCTTGTTTGTCAGTTTGGAATACTGCAATCATGCCTTAAAGTTAGTTGACGGAGCTAAGAGGAGGTAATCTATAAATAGGACAAAAGAACACCCACGCATATTATTGTTCCTCTAGCTAAATGATATCCACGCACGTGTCGCAATCATCAAATACAATAGGCCACAATAGACTAATTTTAGACCTGCATATGCAGCTCTCGAGTTAGCTATTTATCTCCGTCAACTAACTTTAATATGCAAGAATTCAGATGTAATTTTAAAGGAAAAGACAAAGAAATTGAATGCCCATTGTGCAAAGAAGAACGGGACACAACAGAACACGTATTTGAGGCTATGTTCACAGTGCTCCGTATTCGTTTTTATCCGTTTTCATTTTGATTCGTTTTACCCGTTCACACTGCTTTGGGTAATTATGAAAACGCTGCGAAAACGATGAAGCATTCACACTGCTCCAGATAAAAAAGAAAACGCTATCAAAACGAGACCAACGTTTAATGCCCTGAAAATTGGTGACAAACTTTTCAAAGATTTCTCCAAGCATTAGATTAGCCTTGAGTGACTCAGCAATGTTGAGAATTTGTCGAAATTGGCACGTGCTAAGCATTTTGTTGTGTTGTTGTAGTTGCTAGCGTTTTCAAAAGTATCCGTTTTTGCGTTTTCGGTGTTCACACTGCGTTTTTGCGTTTTCAAAAGTCTCCGTTTTCAAAGTGCGTTTTCAAAAGTCTCCGTTTTCAGCGAGTTCTTGAAACGAGAGAGACTAGGTGCAGAGATGTAGAAAGCGAAGACATCAAAGTCTTAAAGAAAGTCAGCCGACTTATGGGAAAAGCAAAAGAAATAAGAGAACAATTATCAAGAAATTAAATTAAAACCAAAAAAAACAAAAACAACAAAAACAAAAAAACAGATGTCAAATGAGCTTGCACCATCGATTATCATGATGCCCGTCGAGACGGAGAGGCTCAAATAGAATCACAATAGAATCTGATTGGCTGAACTCTGGTGCTGTCATTCAATTCAATAAATGAAGTGGAAACTGGGACCGAGGTAGTCGGTCGAGATTCGATCTTGGGGAAAAAATTAAATTCCATACTTAAAAATTCGACAGAAAAACGCATCGAAATCATTTTTGCCACAATTTGAAGATGTCCAAATTTGGATGGCTTAAAAAAGTTTTAATTCCAGATACCCTTCGGATGCGACTGAGTAAAATGCCTTTAAAAAGACTTATTTCAGAAAATGCGTTACTCTCTGGCACAATTCACGACACTGCACTCAAGCATAATCAACCATGTTAAAGAATCTAAGTCGACAAAAAGACATCTGCTTACAATTCTGTGCAATTTTCGTGGCATGCTTCAAAGCCTGGTAGTTAGGGCAAAGAGTGGGGGCTAACTGGAACGCAAGGGCAGTCGAGACCGAAAATTTGGGGGGTCCAGGAGTACTTCCCCGGGAAAAGTTTTACGGCCTCGCCCTTTAGATTAGCTTAAAATGCTATTAAGAATATTTTAACTAATATCACTGATGTTCTTTTAAGATAATAGGAAAATATTGGGTATACTTTTAAATAAAATTCAGTATTTTCTTTTTATCGTATTTAACGTTGTTAAATAAAAACATTGTTTTATTAAAAGGGCACTTTTGCCCCCTTGCCCTGGTAAGAAAAGGGCAGGAGGGGCGCTTGCCCTCCATGCCCCACTCTCTGGCGTTCCTGCCTATGAAAGAGAGCTCATGGGGAAAAACACAAGAAACTTTATTTTTTCTTCATAACATAATCCATAATTTAAGCAAGCAAAGCAACTACATAGTCTGCTCCCCCGTAGAGGTCGCACCGCAGACTAGCAACTACATTAAATACACCAATAATCTCACTGATTCGAACTTGATACTATGCACATCTTCGACTAACGTAATTTTCAAAATTTCCTACGATACTCTTCAACTTATCAACAATATACAAGAACATAAAGATTTTACGAAACTACTCTCTCTATTTCCTTTTCTTTCGATAACAAATCTACAAAATCTAGCGTTTTCTTCTCAAGGAAGGAAAAAGAAACTCTTTCGAGCAATAATTAAATACTGATGTCATTTAAAAAAATGCATATACTGTTAAACAAAATCAGACTTCAAAATGTATCCACCCGATTTTGAAAAATTTTAACTGACACAGGCGCCCGGGGGGGGGGTCACTTCCCTATATACTGGTACGGGATGTGCCATTTTCTGGGGTGCCTTTTTCATCCAGAAATTAAATTTTAGGCTGTCATNTACTGATGTCATTTAAAAAAATGCATATACTGTTAAACAAAATCAGACTTCAAAATGTATCCACCCGATTTTGAAAAATTTTAACTGACACAGGCGCCCGGGGGGGGGGTCACTTCCATATATACTGGTACGGGATGTGCCATTTTTTGGGGTGCCTTTTTCATGCAGAAAATAAATTTTAGGGTGTCATTTTTGGTAACATCATAAATGGCCATAAATTTTAGGTATCATTTTTGGTATGATCGTAAATTTTATGGTATCATTTTGAAAAAAGAATTCTTTAGGGTAAAGTTTTTGGTTTTTTGACCTATTATATTAAATTTAGGGTATGTATTTTGCATGGCCTGTAAAGTTTGGGGTATAGTTTCTATAAATTTATAAATTTTAGGGTGTTATTTCACATGTCAAAATGGCACACCTCCGTCGACTCCCTATTGAAGTTACCCCCGGGCACAGGCGTTAAAGTTTGTCTGTAATTTTTAGTGTACAGGGTGTCTCAGAGAAATTGTTCGACATTTGTTTAAATATTATAAAATCACGATATAATGAACGAGCTCCATGGAAAGACAATCCTTCCATAAGATCTTAAATTTATTTTAGACACCAGAATCTTCCAAATCCACTGAATATTCACGGAACTACAAGCTCTTGAAGTTCAAGTTAGTGCGAAAGCTGAAACCACAGGCTTTCTCCATAGCATTCGTAGTGAATGTAGCATGGAGCTGTCGTTTGTTTTGTTTCTCGTTTATTTCAGAGCAAACCAAATGGGATTTAGACAGGAATTTCGACAACCAAATTTTCTCGAACATGAATTCAAGGGTATGGATGCTTTAAGGAATTCTGTTGAACAAAGTTTGAAAAAGCAAATTTTGACAATGGTTGCAAGAATTACAATACTTTTGAAATCGTATTTGGTTCGCTTTGATATAAACGAGAGCTATGGGGCATCGGATAACCTTCCTTTACCTCGATTCTGGAGCTCTTTTGCATAACAAGTCGCTTTGGGGTCTCTGGTTTCAGCTTTCGCACAAACTTGATCTTTAAGAACTCAGTCAATTTTCAGTGGATTTGCAAGATTTTTGTGTCTAAAATCAATTTAAGATCTTAGAACTCGTGGTATCTTAACATGGAGCCTGTTCATTTTATCATTATTTTCAATATTTAATCAAACATCGAGCAATTTTTTGGGACACCCCGTACTATTTTGGTCCCATATGAAAAATTTTCTGAAAATTTATTTTTACTAAGCAACATATAAAAGGGGGTAACTCCTCCTTGCAGAGAGTGAAAACAAATTACCACAGTTTCGTGGAAACAAATTCAATAGGGTCAGGTGTGACTTCTCTGTTGGATCCCATGGGGCTGTCAAAAAAAGCAAATTTATTAGAATAACTAACTCATATATTACAAAACGAAACATATCATCTTGTTTATAAATTCAAATTCAATATCTTACATCAAACAGAATTGTCAAAAATCTACCACCAAACTTTAAATATTTACACTCGAAGAGTTTCTTCGCAGGGTCCAGAAGAAGTCACGGCTCCACGGCTATGAGTCGGAGGAAGATTTTACTTGTCAATGTCATCTTTGAGGAAGGTTTAGTACGTTTTACAAGAAACCTAGGAAAAGTCTGGGTCATTTTAGCAACTGCAACCAGTTTATAAATTTTAGAGTTATAAACACGCAAGGAGTTCGAAAAATCTGGTTTTTTGATTCGATAAAATGAAGAAGGTACTAACGAAAATGGCATCCGGAGGACGGTTTGAACTTTTTCAGGACTCTGGTTTCTTGTCTGTTTCTTATTTTTGAGGAACTACTGGGTATCCCAAAAAGTACTCCTGTTTGAAAAGTCACCAAAACTTGATTACATGGCCGATCTTTAAAGATCCATTGCTAACCATGATCCTTTGTGGCGCCAAAGCCGACTTTCGTATTATCTGAAAGTCATTTTTGGCCTAGATTCTCTTTGCTTTGCTTTTCATTCGGCGCACAAATGATCACGATTAGCAGTGGGTCTTTAAATTTCTTTTTTTGGCACGTAGATCAAAGACTAAGTTATTTTCTCAGGTATAGCTGATCTTGAGATTGGTTTTAAAATTGGCAAATTTAGCTCTTAGGGCTGCCTGGTTTTGAAGCATACTGCAGAAAGCATTGATGATTACCAGATTAATCGTATATGTCAGGAAGAAACGCAAAGTATCATTGTAGAATTGAAGAATAAGGAAAAATCTCAATATAGTGGCTCTTAGGCAAGATTTACGACGTTGCTTAAGGAGTATAGCTGAGGCTGTTTGCGAAATAATTGATCAGTGGTCTGTCCGACACAGCTTGATTTCTTAAATTAAAGGGAAACATTCAAGTCCCATTACATACTACAAATAGCCGAAAAGCATACTCTGGTCAGGTGAGACCGGACTGCCCAACAAGAAAAATTAACCAGTTGATATTTTGGCCTTACTTAACAAAAACAATTCGTGTCGGATGGACACATGATCAACCATTTCACAAACAGCCTCAGCTCAGGATAAGGTTTTCAACCTGTTATTTTATGCCCTTTAAATAATGAAAATAAACATTTTATCACCTTTAAATATATTTAGATCATTGCCAAAAGAGATCAAAAAGAAAATTTGATGATAGGTTTAATAATCGAATTTGTGTGAATTTTTGAACGGGATTACTTTTTTGGGACATCCTGTATTCGTACCAACACAAAAATCCTGTGGGAATGAAGCCATAACAGTTTAGAATTTCAAGGAAGGAAATGAGGAGTTTACTCTTCTTCAAATATGTTCTTGTAAATTCTCCAGCATTCTGTGAAGTTCCCCAACAAGTGTCAGATTTCCATTTTGGAAGTCATTCTGTGTTAGTCCATGGTCAGCACATACGTTCTTCTATCTTGCATTACAAAAGAAAACTTGCTAATGTAAATATCGACACCCAACTTTATGCAATAAAGAACACATTGCTTTCTTCCGCATCTTGCGTTAGTTTTACGGTCAGCAGTTGTTTTCGCTAACTTCTATTGGAAAAGAAATACCGTTGATACCACCATTAGAAGCAGAATTTTACGTTGCAACTGGCATACTACAATCTTCTTCGTGCAGATTTATGTATCTAGCATCCTGTAGAATAAAAAGGAGAGAGCTTAATATGAGGAAAGTAAAAACATTTTCCTCATTCCTGTCCAGGAGAGGATTGTATTCTCGCTTAACCGAGATATTTTGGCGAGCTTAGCATCCGTTGAATTTGTTTGACACGCCAGTACAAAACGGTTCGACTGTGTCGGACCGACTTCCATAGAATTTAGTTAAATAAGGGGTTTTTATCTGGATGATTTTTTGGAAGTCTCAAGCATCCATTTGACGCATTGGCAATATCTAAGAAGCAGTGCTATTTGAAGGATGTTGAATCTAATTGGATGACCATTTAGAAATATCCCCCATGTTTTTGTCTGGCTGAAATAACTAAATAAAAGAAACAGTTCAGGTGGACTGGCACAAATCGTCTTGAATGAAAAGAAAAGGACGTCTTGTTCTAAACTGCTTCTCGTTAGTTATTCATGAGACGTGTGCGACCTCGCTTGACCAGATGTTTATGATAGAGCCCAGCCGCAAGCAATAGACAATAACGCTAAAGATGGCAGCCGCGCAAAGCATGCTGGTAAAAAGCTCCCTGACGACCACCTAGCGACATAACAATTTTGGTCTGCCGTTTCGACTGGCTAGCTGTGGTAAAGTTCGAAGCAAGTAATCAATGTAAAGAAATAGGACAATTTCGTAATTCGAACGCGAATCTTTAAGTAAAACTTCAATTCGAATCAAAACTTTACTTTTTTTGATTTGGAAAGGTTTCCCTTCGAACCGCGTTGCATTCGAATTCAAGGTCGATTCGAATTCAAGCTAGCTAGTCGAAACGGCAGACTGAAATTGTCGCGTCGTTAGGTGGTCGTCAGGGAGCTTTTTACCAGCATGCTTCGCAGCAAAATACTCTCGAGTCTTTGGAGCCGCCATCTTTAGCGTTATTGTCTATTCAATATCTTCATTACTATTTGTCAAAAATGTCGGACCAAAAATCATATGTGAGCTGTTGGGAGTGAACAAGTAGTCATTTTTTTTCTTTCCGGATGACTTTGGCAATTTGGCAAGTCTACAGTGCAGGGAAAACGAGGCAGAAACCAACCTGGTTCCCAAGTAGACTGACGACGTGATTCCTTGTATTCGTTCAATGCTTTTAATCTGATGTTTTATTTTCTCTCATACAAGGACTCACGACGAAACAGATTCTAAACAGAGACTAAAATCTCAAGAAATATCGAACGTCTTCCATCCTTCGAACTTCGAAAGAAAAGTCGAACGTGGCTTCGAACGTCACTTCGCTTCGAAAAGTCGAACTTCGAAAAGTCGATCAGTTTGAAGCCATAGCTATAATTCAATTCAATGCTGAAAACTGAGACTCATGTAGTCAGTCTAGTTCCCAAGGGTATCTGCTGCAAGTCTAGGCTAGCCCTCCAGCCCTCAACAGCATGCTCAACAGATACCCTTGGGACTACCTTGGGACGTGTTGTCAATTCTTGGCAGATTTTGGCTTGAATAATTAGAATAATTAGCATAATTAGGCAGACAGCAGGTACTTTCGAATCCCATATTCGACATTTCGAAATCGATATTCCATGATTCGAACACCACTCATTGTGATATTAAGCCGTTCGAACGTTCTTTAAATCCACTGAACGCAAACGCAACTTCTTCAAGGTGAGAAATTTCTTTTGTTTCGAAAGGAGCCAATCAAACAGCAGAATAGCCTAGCATGATCCAGGGTCAATGTAGGCGTTGCAGTTTACGGAAAAACGGAAAACCACCATTGACACTGGGTACGAGGTTGGGCAGAAACAGAATTTCATTGTATATTGTATACTGTTACATACCATTGAGGTTGTTTCAGCTTCGGCGTCTTCTGGTGGAGTTCCAATTCCATCGATAATTTCTCGCAACTTGTACATCGTCATCGTAATATTAGCTAGGAGAACCGACAATGCGAATAATGCGAATTCCAAGATTAGAGAGAACGAGAAATGAAGGAACACCAGCTTCTGTTTGTCTTCGGTGCCGTCTTTGGTTCGACGAAATTTATCGACACATATGATTCGAAATATCATACTTGCGATTGTCGATATTGCCGTAATTATTGCCAATGTGACGACCACTTTTGCCTGCAAGACGGGAGAATAAAGAAATCTATAAATATCAATAAATTTCACTTTTGGTATGAAAACAATTAAACTATTCTTTAAAGAACGCCAATCACCCAGCATCCTTTGCGCGCTTCGCTTGTTGCCTTTCGACTGCGACGGCCATTTTAATATGACAACATTCTCTGCAAAGCGTGACCGCAAAGGATGCTGGTTGACCGGCGTTCTTTAAACTATTATAAACAATCGTTTCTGTGCAAACGAACAGTGAAAGTTTTGGACTACATTTTAAAGAACAGTTTCCAAATCTTAAAGTAAATCAACGGAGTTAAAAGGCAACTTAGCTAGGGGGACTGGGTCCATGTAAATAGAACCTATTGATGTTTTCGATCGATGAAAACAATAGGAACACAAGTGGCGCGTGCCGTTCTTTTGTGCTATGTTTAGACTAGATCGCTATATCTCCGTTCATTTACTTTAAAACAAGATGATCTAAATCGCTCTTACATCTTTTTTGGACTGAAAAAGGAACTTTTGGTGCTTTGCTGCAATAGACAATAACGCTAAAGGTGGCGGCTCCAAAGACTCTGTTGTGTTTTGCTGCAAAGCATGCTGGTAAAAAGCTCCCTGACGACCGCCTAACGACATAAACATTTCAGTCTGCCGTTTTGAATAGCTAGCTTGAATTCGAATACGACCTGGATTTCCAATGCAAAATGGTTCGAAATGAAACCTTTCCAAAGCAGAAAAAGTAAAGTTTTGATTCGAATTGAAGTTTTAATGAAAGATTCGCGTTCGAATTACAAAATTGTCCTGTTTGTTTACATCAATAGCTAGCCAGTGAAAACGGCAGACCAACATTTTTATGTTGGTCTTTAACACTTTACTTTACTTTACTTTACTTTACTCAACACTTTACTTTACTTTACTTTACTTTACATCACATACTTTCTGTCATCGTCAAATTCTTTTACGATTTGGGAGCCTCTAGACAAATAAATCGTTGAAAGAAATTGCAAAGATTATACTATATAATATAAAGAATAGATTGCAGTGTTAACTACGTTATTCATTCGAGAAGTTTACTCAAGAATTGGGCAAGCAAGATTACGGATCTAGGCAGCCTTAGGCCAAGCAAGATTTAGGCCATCTCGACTGAAAGCAGAGACAGCAACAATGCGTTCACCAAAGGCTATCAAGATCAAATCCAAGAGAACACCTGGCAGTGGTGCCCAAACAACCAGTTGGGAATTTAATACGTATAAGAGTGGTGGGAGTATTTCTCTTACATCGAAAGAGGATGTTATCATGTTTATCAAAGCTTGCGATATTCGATATTTCGAACATTTAGCTACAAGCGAAACCTACAAAGATTCCATCTTTGTGATATGGGAAAATGAGAAGGGAGAGGCCCCTACACGAGATGCCAATGATCAATTTAATTATGACTTGCTAAAACAACTGAGGCTAGAAATCTATCATACAGAAGGAGGAAATCAGTACCGTAAAGTCCTTGGAATAACTTTCCACCTCACTGGCTCTAAGAACTNTTTGCTGCAATAGACAATAACGCTAAAGGTGGCGGCTCCAAAGACTCTGTTGTGTTTTGCTGCAAAGCATGCTGGTAAAAAGCTCCCTGACGACCGCCTAACGACATAAACATTTCAGTCTGCCGTTTTGAATAGCTAGCTTGAATTCGAATCGACCTTGATTTCCAATGCAAAATGGTTCGAAACGAAACCTTTCCAAAGCAGAAAAAGTAAAGTTTTGATTCGAATTGAAGTTTTAATGAAAGATTCGCGTTCGAATTACAAAATTGTCCTGTTTGTTTGCATCAATAGCTAGCCAGTGAAAACGGCAGACCAACATTTGTATGTCATTAGGTGGGCGTCAGGGAGCTTTTTACCAGCATGCTTTGCGCGGCCGCCATCTTTAGCGCTATTGTCTACTGTATCGCCATCCCAGTGCAGGTTTCTTACAAAGTTGCTTCTTATGAGAAACATGGGAGAAAGAAGTCAATTCAAATCACAGAAATTCATCAAAATTCATGGTCTTTGCCCATTAAAGGCTGTTTCTCACTGCACAATGAACAATCGTTGCTTTCCTCGTCACCAATTTTACTATGCCGTATCGCCAATTTTTAAAGTGGGCAATAAGGAAAGCGATGATAGTTGATCGAGCAGTGGGAACCAGAACCAGCCTTAAGGATTCTTCAGACTGCTGCAACAGACAAATTATAGCCTCATTATAGCACACCTCGAGGTTGTGTTTTGCGTCATTTGAAGCGATTATCGCTCTGCCACTGGGACAATAACAGCGACAGCAACAACAACAACAGTGTTCATTCCCAGCCACCTGTGGAGCTCAGCAACAAGAAAAAATCTCTGGCGGGGCCTACGAAAAGTCATTTTAAATTGAATAAAAAGAAGACTCGTTGGTCCTCAGCAAATTCTCAGAAACGATTGTTTACATAAACAAGACTGGAATTTCAAGACGCACTTGGAAAGGCTAGTCTTTGCAGTGGCTGCACAGGCGTCAAATCTTTAGTTTGGCCAATCAAATTTCGTAAAAACCATAACAAACGCAAATTTAGGAGGTGACGAAGTACAATAGTTAAGTTATCGTAAACCTTCACATAAATTGTTTCCCCAAAGTACGATTGCATTTTACAATAGTCTGTCTCAAAGTAGATGTCAAGTTAAATTTCTGGCGAATAACAACAGTCGGAGTGTTTTGCATAAGAAATTTTGCGTTATCGCAAACCGCACGTGACATCAAAATTGAGACAGAGTTTAATACGTGCAACGAGTGTGCTAAAATTATTTCGAAAAGCTACACTATACTGAGGAAATTCGGATGCAAAAAATATTTAGCATGCATACATATACTAAATTTTATTAGTATAGCTTTATTCTTACAACAACTCACTGCCATTATTGACATTACTATTGAAAAACTAAATTTCCTTCCGCAGAAAAATGGGGATAGCCAGAAATGGGTCTAGATTTTAGTTTGTCATTGTTTTCACGCAATTTGATTTGCACATTCGTGGAGGTATCTAATTTCTCAGTCAATCAAGATTTGGTGCCTATGCTTGGAAGCAGAAATAAAAACGCGTGAATAAAGTGTGCACTCAGCTTTACAGTTTAAAATGAAAGGGAACCTAATGGTGACGCACGGAACTCGCTAAAGAAGAAAGCTGGGAGCTGATGTGACAAGGTTAAAATTAGTCTTGAACAGAGATTTTTGTAAACATTTCTCAACAAGCATCTATTTTTGTGAACAAGGAAGGAGATAGTGAATTGATGATAGATGAAATCAAAAGATAAACGGATCAGCATTTGAACAAATATCATCAAGCAGGACCGGCTGTTAACTACAGACCAATTCGATCTAATACCTAATCTAGGCTCTGATTTGAAATTTGTATATAAAATTGTGTCCTTACCAGTTGCCATCTTCCACGCAGTCTTGGCTTGTAAACGTAAGTCAGTCCCAAGATTCCCGCAACAATTGCCTGAAATGAATCAAATAAATCATATATCTAAAATAAATCATATATCTAAAATAAGTTATATATCTAAAATAAGTTATATATCTAAAATAAATTATATATCTAAAATAAATCATATATCTAAAATAAATCATATATCTAAAATAAGTTATATATCTAAAATAAATCATATATCTAAAATAAGTTATATATCTAAAATAAATTATATATCTAAAATAAATTATATATCTAAAATAAATCATATATCTAAAATAAGTTATATATCTAAAATAAGTTATATATCTAAAATATTNTCAATGAATGATAAGATTACAAGCTGACAATCCAAAACGCCGGAATTAAATTTTAAACGTTTTGAAGTAAAATCTGAAAAGAATTCTTAAAACTATGACTTATCAACTGTGGCTAATCTGGCGTTAAAAGCTGCTGCCCTGACTCAAATAGCCAACAATTCTCTATTTTGAGTTGAACTCCAAAACCCTTGTTTATTCCCTTATTTGATTGCAAATTGACAAAGAAATCTGTTGAAAACTGCGCACTATTGTCAAATTAGTCAAATTTATATCCGTTTTTGCCACCCACAAATTTAAAACTTTGTTTTTGGTCCAAAAATTCTCGAGAATAAGAATGTTCAGATAAAGAATTTTGGCAACGACAGAAAGAACAGCGTCGTAGCTGAATGAAAGAATAAGCTGGACAAAGAAGCACGGAGGTAAACGCGTCAAACATGGGGTTAAAATAACGAGCTTAGCAGATTCCTATCCAAAACCTTTGATAATAATTTCTAATCAAGATGTTAAGATGTACAGTGACGTTTTCAATCTTTAGTAGAAAAGAAAGGCCTTTGGCAGCCAGAAGGCTTCGGTCGAGAAAGATATAGTGAAACCCACAACCTCCGTTTCTCTCGCAGCCTCGTTCCCAGGCACTAAATCAAGCTGAACTGAACCACTGATCTAAAATCCGATTCTAGCTAGGGGTCTCGCCTCGCCTAGCCGTCATCTAAGCGCGCAAAGGATCAGTGCTAACCAAGAGTCTCTGAAGCCTAAAATAGCAGCTTTAAGCAGTTTACTGGCATCAATTTCAAAAGAGGGCTGCAGGTTTCAAAGGAAGCTGCTTTAAATATAACTGAGAATTCCTTTGAAATCAATATTTTTCTTGCGAAATAGGCCATGATTCACCAATTATTTTGACCCAACCCCTGCTGCTATGACGACCAAGTACCCATTTAGCTCCATAGGTGAAGAAATATGAATTTCTGATTAAATCAAGATGAATAAATATTCTCCCACCCTTTTGATTAACTTTCTTTCATAAAAACGTTTTCGAACGTAAGGTAATAATTGTCGTTGCATTATTGATGACTCTGAAACGCATTTCATTTTCAAGAGAAAATATTGGTGTTTTACTGAATCATTTCCCTGTTGAATCATTACAAAGGTACCTGACGTTTAACACTTTGCTTCGAAAAAGAACTGCCTAAATTTAATGATCTTCATCAGATCCGTTAGGTAATCACGAGCAGAAAATCGTGAAGCCGCGGCAACCTATTCTGCTCTGCCTCACTTCAGCGTAAGTTCAAAATAGGCCCTTTTGTTATGCAGGTACTCTGTGCCTTGAGGAGTGTCTCGCGTTCTCGATTTCAAACTATTTCGAGGATTGAGGAACATCACTCTGTCCAGAAATCTCCTCTCGTTGAACAAATTCGGCCTCAATTACGGTATGCTAACAACACAGAGGCATCACAGTTTTTGTTTTTGTTTGTTTTTTATTTTATATCACTGTTAAAAGTTAAAATAACAACAAACAAAATACAATATTCTGTGCCATCCATAGCAGAAATAGACATGCTGTCATCTGGTTCTGGCTATGAACGGCACTTAACAACAACTTTAACTATGACCTCAGAAGAAAAACAAACAAAAATTTAAGCACTCTGTGTACCATGGCACCATCCCATTCTGACGGGCACTAGCATGCACCAATTTAGGATAGATGAATTGATGTGAAAAAGTATGCACTGGTAAAGCCTCTGCTAAGTTTGCTGAAATCTGAGTTGCCAAGGGCTGATGACATGGGTATCACAGTCATCACAGTCATCACAGAGAAACTTTTTACCATCCTGTTGCGGCAATATTTTCATAATACTGATTCAGAAAAGCTGCAATAATGTGCACAAATGTACAAGCATTTGACTGACGACGTTTAGCTTCCTAGATACAAAGAACTGTGCTCACAAACACTTTAGGGGCCTGTGGACGACCTTATATTTTCATAAAATTCCATCAATTTTCATAAAATGCTGCACTGTAGACAAGGGTTCGCTTAAAATAGGGAAGGGGGCAGCAAAGGCAGTTCCCCCTAAAATCCTCAGAAAACGATAAGAAGCGCGACATTACATCATCATCATCATCATCAATAATTTATTTACAGTAGGCAACAAATAGAATAGCTAATTTACAGCTAATTAAGGCCTACAATCACTTCAAAATAGGTGATTTCAGTAACTTTGATGAAATCTCTCGTTGCCCCCTGAATTTTTTGGATGTGTGCGTACCGCTATGTTGCTGGAATACATCCAACATGACCCAGTTTTATGATGTAACTGAAAAGAGCGCTGCTAGGATTAGGATAAAATACGTCAGTGCAGTTCCCTAATCCAAGATATTCGCACGAATAGATATTCTATGCACACGAAACTGTAGCGTTGTTTCCGTTGTGTTTTAGGTCATTTGAATCAAGCTTTCAAACTTCATGGGATAAAATATTGGCTCAAGGACAATTCATTCTTCCAAATGAGATCATTGCTATGCCCCTCCTATTCATTCCTGCAGCTTTACAGCGTTGATGAATGTGTACTTTTGACGAAAATCCGTCGATCTGGCTTCAAATATCGCTGTTAAGTTATAAATTTTTGTTATCTACCAGATATTGTTGACTGCAGCAAACACAAAATGACATAGTGGATTTCCTACCAGCATAAGCCTTCAGTTGGCAGAAATATCCTACGTGCCAGTCACAGCCCCTGTGGAGGAGAAAGAAGTAAGGAGAGCACGGTTCCTGTCTTGCCCCCTGTCTCTCTAACCTTCGTGTTAAAATCATGAAAGATCGTGCGTGCAATGAGCGTAGCAAAGAGCTGGCCTGGAGCTTTTTATGAATTCGCGAAGGTTGCACGAGAGGGCGTGTAAGGGTATGGGAAGTTTAGCTCACAAAGAAAGCAGGTTGCTAATTACTGTAATAACCTTTCAATAACATTGGGCAAAGCTACAGCATGATCGTTGATGAGGACATATAGAAGGTTTGGGACACCGGTGATGTTACGTCACGATAAAAACATACCTCTGCTTAAATAATAAAACTTTTTTAAGTCGGTGCGTTTTAGGGGGTAAAGAGTGCTAGGTGCATAGCAGCACAACCCAACTTTCAAGCAGAAAATGTTCTCTTTGAGTCTGGTGTCCAGTAATTTTTTTCTTGATTTTATCTTTTTTAGGAGGGCATCTAGCCTTCCAATGAGGGTCAGCGCCATTCTCCTCTGCAGAGACTCTATTTTGTGGCGGAAGAGGCTAGGAACGGCTAGGAACGAAAAGCGAAGCTCCCTTCCCTTTCCTCCGTCTTGAAAAAGAGCCTCTGCGGAGGACAATGAACAGGTACAACAGTGGAATTTCTATGGGCTAAACATAAGAGGTTCAAAGCACAAGCAACAGATCATCGTAAGCTTGCCAAATGACGTGATAAACAGGGAAGGAAGCACTCCAACTGGTGTCCAAATGACGTCAAACATGCTGTTTTGTTTTGTATACGTACAATGTTGTTGTATTCATGATGGATGCGAAAGATTTTCTCGATTTTTAGATGGCATTCGTCCATTTTTTGATTGATATTCCTCCCAAGGGCCACCCAGGGCTAATTTTCGAGACAAGGGGCTTTCAGAATCGGTCTCACCAAAGGAAAATTACAAAAGGACATGCTGCTGCTGGAGTCGCCTTGACAGGGAATGGAAAATATTTGGCCATTTATTCAGACGATACTGGGACAGAGAGATGTTGCGCTTTCACTCACTTTGCATAAAGTTATGCTTTCCAGAACAAATTTTTGAGAAAGAGGGAAATGGCATGTATTGTATGACGAAGGCTAATTAATTTCTCAATGAAAAGGAAAAACCCCAGACAAGTCTCTGGGCCGGTCTCAAATATCTTAGCTCAAACCACGCAACAGGCACAGACATGGATAAATCATAAATGTTTGGTCTGAGTTGGATATCATGCGAGTCTGGGAAATGTTTGCGTGTGTACGGTACCAAAGATCTTTGGAGTGCATGAAAATGAGGTTCTCCATGAAATTTTGGAGAAAAATAGATACTTGACTACTCGACAATAGGAATAATGGAACAAACAGAAAAATCGCTACCAGGGAACAAGAGAAGGACCCACATGTCCTCTCTGGGATGGGAAGGCCTCGTCAGTGTGAAAGGTATAGATTTGATTTGGAGAATCATACAATGGCCGTGGGAAGCAGCCTTTGTTCTTAAAACAATAGATAACAATACATCTAATTTATACCGCGACGTAACACCATTGTTTCTAAAATTATTGCTAGCAGCCCATGATCAAAATATATATGTGAACCGTATGAACTTATAAATATTGAAAACCTCTTCGGCAAATTCGACTAAATCTCCTTTCTTTAAACTGCATTACACATCTGCGGCAAATGAGTAAATCCTCCTGTGCCGTATCCGGTGTTGGAAAGAGCCTATCTGATCCTTCTATATCTTTTCTCTAAAGACGTCAGCCAAATGAAGTTGATTCATTTTGCGTTTTGAAATAGAAAATTATATAAGAAAGTGTATAATTTCTGTTCTCTTCACCATCAATTTTTANGGTAAATGTCTTTTTCCTATATAAGCTAGTTGAAACAGTATCATTATAATTAAGGATAAGTCTTTCCCTAAAAGTTGGGAGGCACTTCCCCGTCATCCCAAGACTCAAGTTACCCCCCTCCCCCTGGATCTGAAGTCACACTTGAAGGGAAAGCAGTTGACACAATGCAGCACGACGCACTGCGATGCGATACAATAAAAATGCAATGGACACCTTCACGTTCACATTTATTGTATTGTTTACATTCGAACGAACATTGCTACGCAAATGATGAAAATTGTCATTTCTTACGAAATCTAAACTCTTGATAAATGATGGACAAAATTAAGGTGTCGATTGATACAATGAGAGTTGGGTTTGTCGTAGAAGACATCACGAAATCGTTCTTTCTGGCCACTTTGCGCGGATGTACAGCTCTTCCCATTCTTGAACTTGGCAGTTTCATATATTTTTTACTGGCTGTCGATTCATATTACAGTTCATGGTAACAGCATGATATTCGACGATGGCATGCAGCTTATTATTGAAGTTTTCGCGCCATTTTTGTTGACTAGATATGTTGAAGCAATGAGGACGATTTATTGGTGAATCTGGCAGTAGTTTGTGGCGGTAAAAAGCAGATTTTTGTTATCAAAACCAGTTGAAATTCGTTTATGCACTAGAGCTGCAGGTTTTCGCCTTGTGTTACTCTTCTTCCAAGATAGAAATGGTAAGTACCTATTGACTTCACATCTTGTTTGCATAACGCCAACCTCTTGTTCTTGTTAGGCCGCTCAGTGCACTTTTCTGCGTGCTTATCCAGCCCCTCGGCATTGATTCTTCGATATCTCCGGATGTATTTAAGTTAGCTTCAAACTGAAAAGAGATTTAGATAATGCACTAAAATTGGCAACTTTTAATGCCAAAGTGGGTGGTTTCTGCGTACCAGAAAGGTTTACGAAATCCACTTAAGTAAACGAAAACTATGAGTGAATTCAAAACATTGTCATTCCTCCAAATCTTGTGATAATTCGTAGCCCCCTTGATTAAGTATGCAGCCAAGTATTAAAAACAAGTCTGTGAAAGAATTTTTGCAATATCTTTATTTTCCATCCGTACATTTATATTTTCATGCGAGTAGGTAAAATCACCTAAAAGGGACTGAAAATTTGGCAACCCTGTGCTTTCTTTTGTTTAGTTCAAAGTTGAATGGTAGCCTATTGAGACTAGCTTTGCCCCAGTCCAACATTTATGAACTGGGGAGCAGGTGACATGATGATAATTGTCTATTGTTGTGAATTCATGGGTATTGTGTGGACACAAATCACAATTCGTTTGGGCCTAAGTGGATAAATGTCGTTAGTTATCTTGCTTGTCGTCATTACAATCTTTCTTCTTCTGGTTTGCTGTCTGGCTTTGCTTGCTGTCCTTTGTTATGGCCTAAGTTTCAAACTGTTACCGCACTTTGAAAGTTATGGCATGAAAACTAGTTCCCAGGACAACGCAGCCGTTTAACGATGAGTCGTAGCTCCTAGGGTCATAGGATCCTATGGTCTGGTTTTTACTGTATACCTGTTAAAAGCTCAGTGAATAATGGAATCTTGGCTTTATCATCCAACTTCTATTGACAAACTTCAAAGCTTAGAACTAAGAGGACTTTTCTCAATTATCTTTTGAGTGATGCCACTTTCCGGGTGTTTTGTGAAATTTTTGATTAAAATCTTGAAAAGAAACGAGAAACGAGTAGGAGATAGCGAGAAGAAAGGGCCTAAATTGCAATTAACACCGTCGAGGAAACCATTGTTCCTTGAGATCTACATGTTTTTATAAGAAACGAAGAATTTTACGCAGTACTAAAGCTTTCTTGAGGTTTCTTAGAAGTTTCTTCAAATTTTCTTCAAGTCTCTTCAAGTGGGGGAAGGATGCAATTGTAAATTATGCTGTTGATTATAAATATTATGGTTTCCTGTATAAAGTATGTATATATTAGTTGGTTTTTATTAGCTCACTCTTCTATAGAGTACGAACCATCAGTAATTAACTTACCAGCTGTAAATAAGAAGTTTATTATTATTATTATTTCTGAAGGTGTTGTGGCGCAGTGGTGTAATCCTCTGACTTTGCAACCAGAACAGTCAGGCGGACAGGGTTCGATCCCAGGTAGAGCCCCACCATTTGAGCGTCATGACAAGGGGTCGCGGACTCGATTAGGCCTTCTCTACCTCTGGGATCCCAGCGTTTGGCGCTAAAAAACGCAACTTCACCTTCACCTTCACCATTTCTGTGGTTCACATCGGTACAATCGCATCTGAAATAGGCCATACTTACTAAAACGTCATTCAATGATAAATAATTCAAGTAATGAATCCAAACTGCATATCATTAGAAGGAGATAACTTATGCTTGCAGATGATATGCGTGAAATTAATTCAAATACTATCATTTTCTAAAAATAATTGACAAAAGTTTGGTTGCGTTTTTTTGTGGAACACCCTGTCATAGAAGCGGTGTTTACACGATGCCGCACTTTACGAAGAAAAACTTTTTCCTCGACCTCGAACAAAGTTCAAATTTTTCGTTCTTGATTTTAGATCTTGCTTTGAGGTTCCTTCACACCAAGTCATCTATTTTTGAGCAGATTTTTTACTTTTAGGGACTTTTTCGCACTAAACATAGCTTAGCTTCGTTGAATGCAAAGGTGAATGGACGAGAGAATGGTTCATTCTCGAAATTTATATTGAGCGACTAAAGCAACTCACTCACTTGCTCTGCTCGCCCGCTGCAACATTTATAACTCAAAGATTGTAGAGATTGTGCAATTGGTCGTGGCAAATATGGGTGGGGATTTTGGACCTTCAGGTATGAGTTAGTCACCTTTGATTCATCGGGGCGGCGAAAAGCTCATCCTCGGTGCTCTTTGTCGGGCTTTGATCAAAGATGCCGAGATGTCTTCGAGTCTGTCTTGCTTCTTAAACTTAGGGACAGTGCACAATTTATTTTATAACATGGTCAGTGCAAAACACGACAGGGCAACAATTTTTTACCCATGCAGAATGGGGTTATCACTTTTCATCACGCGAATATGTACGGGGCAGTAACTTTATATGAGCTAAAATGAAATTTGAAAAATAAAATTGTTCATAACATGGATAAAAAAATGTAAATACCATACAACATGAGAAGTACTTAAAGCGATATGTTTAAAATGATGTACAATTTCTAAAGTCTCCATCCTTTCCAAAACCAAGAACAGTTCATCAGTCGTTTTTATCTGAGATCTTTCAAGTCAATACTGTATCTCTCGAGGTATCTCTCGTTGGCCTGTGGGCAGGCTTCAAAGTTGAACACTCGCTGGCAAGAACTTGCAACAAAAGTAAATCTTATATCTTCTGGACATCAACCAGAATAAATTTTGTCGTGATCATAAGCCTATTCATCTGAAATATAACAAGTAACACTTAGAAGAACGGGGCAGATACCATTTTTGAAGAAAGGGTGACAGGGCGGTTAGTTTGTTTGAAAAATTTTTGAACAGGGTGAGCAGATGTTTTGCATAATTTTTTCCCCCACCGGCCATGTAATAACATAAATTTTGCGCTTTCCCTTAGCTGACTGGCAATTTTGCGTTTTCCCTTTGGTAAATTTGCAATTATTCGAATTTTATTGCCCTTTGCTTCATTTTATCCGAGGCTATCATTACAAAGAATTTTGCACTAAGGTTGGAAACTGGAAACAGACAATCCTTTGATATGACTGCCAAGAGAGGGGACCTGGGACTAGACTAATCCAGGGCATCTTTTAACATGCAAAGTGGAGGGGAACTTCCCCACCAGCCCCTTCAATATCCCCACCAGTCATGCCCATAATGGCCCATTTTTCCCACCAGTGCCTTTTTCAGTAAAAAAATTTCTTCAGAAAAACCATGAAATGTAGCTTAAGACAAGCTTGATAGAATACTCGATAGAACAAGAAAATCACTATTCTTATTGATTTTGTAAAATGCTTTGTAGGGATATGTTTAGTTGCCCTTGCAATGGATTCCCCACCAGTAACAAATCCTTAAAAGATGCCCTGGTCTAATCTAATCCAAAAGTCAAGCTGTTGGCTGGCAACCGAAATAGATTTCCTACATCGTCAAAATTCAATTTCATTCGAATAGAAATCACTCGTTTCGCTGTTGACGCACTCTGTGTTGATGATGAGTGCCATTCCGCCATATGTTCCAAAGCGTTTCCGAACAGTTTGGGATGTTCCCAGGCTTTTAAGAGAGATTTAAGTGGCTTAGTCCGACATTTACGTATTAGTAGTCTAAATATAGATACACTAGTTACCCGTTACAGATAAGCGATTCACAATGCTACAAGTTCTTTCGAAGCTTCTCGCGAAGTCTTTCTATATGAGCTACGAGTTATTGACGGAATTACGAAGAGAGATTACGGGATTAAGAAGGTCGAACTAGGGAAATCTCAACTAAAACTCTAAGCGTTAAGCTGAATTGATATAGATGCATTTTGAATGCCATCGCTAAAAAAAGACTCGAATCCGGTCAAAGTAAGGTACATGCGTCAATTCATCCCTGACCCGTGTTTCTTGACGCTCCCAACACACATAAGGCTGAGCTGAGTTAAAAGATGAGATCTCATAGGTTTTAAAATAGCCTCCTTTAAAAGTAGTATCAAAATTATCAAAATAGTAGAACAAAGGCAAGATCCTTGAGGAACAAGTTGAATTATTGAATTAACAAGGCAATGCTTCTTTAATAGAGCCCTGTTTACTTTCACACCAACGTCATGATTATCAGTTATCGATTGTTCATCAAAATTCACGGAGTAAACTAGGTCCTTTGGCGCTTTTGCCTGTCAGAAGTTTTTAAAGTCGATGGTAACCTTGAACAGATGGTGATAACAGAGAGCCGCTAACGTTCATCAAGGAATGGCAGTTCGTTTTGATATTTTTCTAACTTCAATGGATAACGATTATCAAAGAATAGAACCATAGGTGGGATCCAGAGAGATGCAAAAAGTCCTTGATCTTCCTCTAAACCTAGATCTCAAGGTCTCAACCTTCCTATAATTTGCAACAAAGAAACATCTATTCATACAGACGACATATCACGTGACTTGATCAATTCGCGCTCGAAAATCAGACTTTGCGTCAATGAAGCCATTACAAGGTATAGCGTCGCACTGGCATTTTGAGAGTGTCTCGTTTATTTATCGCAATAAATTAATTCAAAAAGCTTGGAAGCTGCTCAAATTACTCAAAACCTTTAGCAGATAGCTAGGCGAATGTCTAAAAGGAAGGTTGACTTTGAAGAAGCGACGAGCAACTTACAGCTGACAGATTTTGTGCTGCTAACTACGAAATTATCGACGCAAAGGCAAGTTTTTCACAGCTTTCTGGGCCTAAATGTTTGTTTTGCCTTTAAAAACAGCATGTTGGTGTGTTTATTTCATAGGTTTAGGTCTGACTGACAATTGCTACCTATCCTTTCCCTACTCACTATCGCGAGGTAGAATAGAGGAGCAATTTCATGCACCTTTTTGCAAATTTCCTATAGATTCCTATAGAAATTTTCTGAACATTTACCCCAAAACAAGATGGCGTCGTGTTTTCAACGCTGCTGTGACGTCATGCCGTCAGTATCATATGCTTCTTTTTCACACAATTACCATCTTGAGATGATTATTTTTATTTTCTTCCGATAAACACTAAGACTATTTTTATGATCACCTTGGCAGATGATGATCGCAGAAAGGCGCTATCTAGACTCATTATTTTTGTGTAGTTTCGCTCCCCTGAATTAAAGGGAATGTAAGCATATAAAAGTGGCTCAAGCCAGTTGCAATCAAATTCTAGCCAATCAGATATCAGTATTTCCTGTTGATGTACCGGGTGTCCCAAAAAAAAGTATACAGATTTGGTCAACCCCAACTATCAGAATTTAGCATGAATCAATCCGAGATCATTTTTAAAACATTACTCGGTAGTTAACTTGAACATAGATACCTTGTTTGTTGACATTGGTGTTTTGAGAGTAGAGATATAAATCTTCAAAGGACAAGTTTGCCTCCACCTCCCAACCAGAGCTTTGGCGTTTTGGCCTAAGCAAATTCTTAAAGCACAGCGAATAAGTCAACAGTAGACTTGGAAAACTTGAACCAGGAGGAGAAAAATTAAAAACTGCACAACAAATGCGTTTCACAAAATATAATTTACGTGACGCTTATCATCAAAAGAGCTCCGAAGTAAACTTTATTCATTTTAAGTGAAACAAATTGTGGATATTGCTTCGGCCAAAACGCCAAAGCTCTGGTTGGGAGGTGGTGGCAAATTTGCCCTTTGAAGATTTATATCTCTACTCTCAAAGCACCAATGTCAACAAACAAGGTATCTATATGTTCAAGTTAACTATCAAGTAATGTTTTAAAAATGGTTTCAGATTGATTCATGCTTAATTCTGGTCGTTAAGGTTGACCAAATCTGTATACTTTTTTTTGGGACACCCGGTAGATCAGTTACCCAAATATGGTTCGGCATGTGTCACGGCCCATTGTTTTTGCACGGCTAATTTTATCCAAGGCTTATATATGCTTCGATTCCCTTTAATATGTCGCTACAACTAAGCGTCAACACTGAAGCTGAAGCGACAACAACAACATCAAGTCAATTCAATGAGTGAAAGTGAAGGGACTTAAATCATATGAGTCTAAAGCGCTATCCTTTATCCAGGCTTAGCAGCTCTCTATCATTTTTTCATTCTTCAATGAATAACAATTATCAAAAGAAAAGGTCCAAAGCGGGATCCGTGAGGAACACAACTGAGGTGAGGTGAAAATGCCTTTCTATATGTGTTGCTATGCTATATCCACCTTCTCACCTTTATCAAAAGTAATCTTTTTATGTTCACAATACTATGTTTCTACATGCAATATCCACCTTGGGACGATTATTTTTAATTTTTTTACGACAAACACGAAGTTTAATAAAGTCGATGAATGGTCAAATGATCATCACGGAAGGGCGCCAAATTATGTCAAGGCTTGGCAGCTCATACCTGTGCTGTCATGTTTTCTTTACTTGAATGAATAGAAGAACTCTTTGTTTGAACCGACTAGTGTTAAATTATTGAACATTTAACAAGGTCTTCGCGTTTTACGCGGCCCAGTGACGTCAAACAATTGACCTTCATTCAACTTTTGCTTTTCTCTTTCCTGTTTTGGTGCGTGCGCACGAACTTCAGATTAAACCTGTTTACGTAAATTAAACTGTGTAACAATGTGGAAGCTAGGGATCTTGCCAAAGTTGCGTGTGTACCCAAGTGTGTTTTGTACAAGCACATGGCTTATGTTGGTTAGTTGGTCTGTTTTGATTTGAGTAGAAAACAGCTTACAAAGAAGCATATGACGTTCAAGCTAATTGGCCTAGCCATAAGTGCAGCGAAGGTTATCTGCCTGAAGTAAAGCTTGCATGCAAGAACCTTTTCTTCTGAGCATGTAACAAACAAACTTGACAGCATGAACAACAATGCGCAAGCTCCTCCTCGAAATGAACGGGGCGAGTCAAAAAAGTATATGCGTAACGTAAGAAAAACTGTATAATTGTGAACAATGCATCAATTTCATCCTACTAGTATATGTCACATTTTATAGTGAAAAGACCAAATTAGATTCTAAAATTCATTTTGCTAAGATAGTTCATTTCGTTCTTTTGTTGGTTTGTTGGTCTGTTTTGATTTGAGTAGAAACAGCTTACAAAGAAGTACACGTCAGAAATGTTCACACGGAGCTGCTTCTGAACTTGCTAGATGTAGATAGGACTAGAAATGTCGATCAAGTCTCTAATTTTTTACTTATGATTTATGAACAGTGAGAACGAGCATACACAGTCTCTATGGTGGAAAACAAATGTTACAAATGGGTCTCTCGAATGTGCATGGCTTAACTTATTATAGCTTCTCTTTCATGCTTTTGCATTCATTTTTTAAAGCTGAAAACTTGCAAAATTAGGTTGGAATTTCTAATACTTTTTCAAGCTCTTCCAAAGACAGCTTCCACGCAAAATTGCAACGTTTGATCTCCCCCCGATCTTCCTTTCTCGGTCGTTCGTTAGAAAGCAAGCAATTGTTTTCTATGTTAGCTCGTTACTGTTACAAGACCTCGTCGTCAAGGGCCACCAAGTTGATCGCCTAGGACCACTAAGTTGATCGCCTTTAAATTTGAATGAACCTCTTTGAATGTGTATGTCCTCACACGTAAATCGCAGAGATACAATCTTGGACATAAATTTCTGGACTTCAGCAGGATAGTTCAATTCCCCCTCCCCTCAAGATCAATGTTGCTATGGAAGTTTTTAACAAAATTCTGACTTCAGAACAACATTGATTGGTGGGGGGAGGGGGGAAATGGGGATATTAAAACAAAATTTGATTCAATCACATACAGTCCAGATATATTTTGTCCAAGATTGTAGAAACCGGGGCAAGATTTTGCAATAAATGAAAAAATCAATTTTTTCTTCAGGAAGTGCAGATTAAAATTAATGAAAAAAGTGCCCTTGAAGTGTCTTCTTAAGGCCATGTGAAAGAACACAGATATTGTCACCAAATTTATAGGCAATTTGATTGTCATTAAAATGGAGACAAATCACGAGATATGTTCATATCCCGTGGAATGTCATTAAAATAGTGACAATTTATGGGATATGTTCATATCCCATGGATTGTAACTATAATAGTGACAAATTAAGAGATATGTTCATATCACATGGATTTTCATTCACCAATTTGGTATACAATGACACAATTCTGATAGAAAACGAATATTATCACTAATTTGGTAGGCAATGACACAATTCTGATAGAACACGAACATTGTCACCAATTTGGTAGGCAATGACATAATTCTGATAGAACACGAATATTGTCAGCAATTTGGTATCAAATGACACAATTCTGATAGAACACGAATTTTGTCAGCAATTTGGTAGGCAATGAAATAATTCTGATAGAACAAGAAATTTGTCAGCAATTTGGTAGAGAATGACACAATTCTGATAGAACACGAATATTGTCAGCAATTTGGTATACAATGACATAATTCTGATAGAACACGAATATTGTCACCTATTTGGTATCAATTGACACAATTCTGATAGAACACGAATATTGTCACCAATTTGGTATCAAATGACACAATTCTGATAGAACACGAATATTGTCAGCAATTTGGTAGGCAATGACATAATTCTGATAGAACACGAATATTGTCACCAATTTGGTATACAATGACACAATTCTGATAACAAACGAATAACAATCCACGGGATATGTCATATCCCGTAAATTGTCACTATTTTTAATGACTATCCACGGGGTATGTCATATCCCGTTTATTGTCACTATTTTAATGACAATCCACGAGATATTTCATATCCAGTAAATTGTCACTATTTTAATGATAAACCACGGGATATGTCATATCCCTTAAATTGTCACTAATTTAATGATAAACCACGGGATATGTCATATCCCTTAAATTGTCACTATTTTAACGACAATCCACGGGATATGTCATATCCTGTAAATTCTCACTATTTTATTAACAATCCACCGGATCTGTCATATCCCGTAACTTGCCACTATTTTAATGACAATCCACGAGATATGTCATATCCCGTAAATTGTCACCATTTCAATAAAAATCCACGGGATATGTCATATCCCGTAAATTGTCACTATTTTAATGACAATCCATGGGATATGTCATATCCCGCAAATTGCCACTATTTTAATGACAATCCACGGGATATTTCATATCCAGTAAACTGTCACTATATTAATGATAATCCATGGGATATGTCATATCCCGTAAATTTTCACTATTTTAATGAAAATCCTTTTGGATATGTCATATCCCGTAAATTTTCATTATTTTAATGACAATCCATGGGATATGTCATATCCCTTAAATTGTCACTATTTTAATGACCATCCAAGGGATATGTCATGTCCTGTAAATTCTCACTATTTTATTGAGATTCCAAGGGATATGTCATATCCTTTAAATTCTCAATATTTCATTGACAATCAACCGGATATGTCCTATCCAATACATTGTCACTATTTTAATGACATATTGTAAGAATAACGGTGGACATAAAATCTATACCGAAGTTATTCTTACTATACAAGAGGCACATTTTATGTCAACCTCTAAAAAAGTGAGAATTTTTCATTTCTGGGTTCAAGTCTTACTCATGTTGTAAGAATAACGGTGGACCAAAATCCATACCACCGTTATTCTTACTACACAGGAGGCACATTTTATGTCAACCTCTAAAAAAGTAGGAATTTTTCTTTTCTGGCTTCAAGTCTTACTCATGTTGTAAGAATAACGGTGGACCAAAATCTATACCACCGTTATTCCTACTACACAGGAGGCACATTTTATGTCAACCTCTAAAAAAGT
>REGM01000091.1:809480-934685 GCA_004194415.1 Aurelia aurita | reverse complement strand
CACATACACCTACTACCCTAAATATACAGCTAGTGACTGTAAATACGCTGTACACAGAAAGAAGACCTGAAACTGCCAATATCTCGTAAATGCGCCACATACACCTACTACCCTAAATATACAGCTAGTCACTGTAAATACGCTGTACACAGAAAGAAGACCTGAATGTGCCTGAAACTCCCAGCAAGCAGTAAATAGGGGGAGCTCTGTATTACACTGGAACCATATTAACTTTCAGGACACTAGAAGTTGTAGTGTCGCCTATAGGATCTTATAAGTACATTTCAGGACCTTAGAAGTTGCATACATGAAGCATTTCCCCATACATGAAGTATCTTTGGAATGATAGAATCAAAACAACTTAGGCCTCTTTTCAAAATGGCGTCTGGGATGAGATATGGAAGCCACAGCCAACATCACAAAAAGAAGGTTGTTGTATCATACACAATACGAGATAAAGTCGAGAATAGGAACCGTTTGGGAGTTAACTGCCTGCAGTATGATCCTAGATTGAAAAGACTCTTCTCAGCTGGCAGGGACTCGATAATAAGATGCTGGAGAACTGACGACGAGGAAATAATGGGCCTAAACCCACGGGAGCAGAATTCTCAATGCCAAAGCAGAGATCAAGGACAGGTATGATAATGGGAGCGAATTTAAAGATGTTATTTTGCTCGGTCACTGTAAAATAGTTCGCAAGAAGGTACTTCTGTTTTTCTGTACTGTACAGGTTGGAAAGTTGTGAAAGTAATTAATTTCAAGCAGGTCATGGTCAGTTCTTGAATCAAAGTTTGCCAAAATGTACAAAGTCATAAATTTCAAACTTACTGTAGACATAGAAAAATGGTTAAAATGTTAAAAAACATGGAATGTTGAAGTTAACTAATAAATTCTTAAAAATACGGGAGATTTGAATTGAAAGAAATTTCTAAACACAGCAGCTAATTTTCTATCCCACACTAGAAACTTTGTAGTAATTAGTATGCATAGAAGATCTTCCATGCACAATTTTGAGGAAAACAATAAATAAACAACAAGTCTATTGTTAACAAAACAGTAGAAGTCCATGCATGCAATTTTTTTAAAGATTCCAGGAGATTGCACTCTGGGTACTAGCTAGGAAAATTAATTTTATTGGTGATGCATGTTTACTGGAATGTTGGTGGTTATGGGGTTTTAGAACCACTGCCCTCTTAAACTATGCTCAAGAAAGTGTTGATGATAAACACACAGATTTTCTTTCCTTTTTAGGACCCACTTCTGTTTTTTGAACATCATACTGATTGGGTGAATAGTCTGATACTGTGCAGAAATGGCAAAACATGTAAGGACTTTGTTGTACTGGATGCGGCAAAAAGTTTTAAGCATTTCAAATTTGTGGTACCTAGAGTAATCAATGGATTGGAAAATCAAATTCTGCTTGAATGCCAAAGGACCAAAACATATAATGTTTTTATTGTTAGTTTTTTTTGGCACTGAAAGTATTTTACTTTCAAACATTTTTGGTTTACAGAAGTGGCTCTTTACAATCATGGCATATCCTTCATGGAAAGAAATTCATTTTATATATCTCCAAAAACTTTTAAACTTTGTCATGATAAAATCTGACAAAAAGAGTTTGCTTAACTCAAAAATATGATACAATTTGAATCCTTCGATATTAATTCAAAGCTGTGGAGATTTCATACTAATAATGTCATAATTTCATTCCCTCAAATAAAGTGCTCTCAGCATCATCAGACACTACAGTCAAAGTATGGGACGCATATGGAGGTTACTGTATGTCAACATTGCGCACACATAAAGATTACGTCAAAGCCCTTGCATATGCACAAGACAAAGAAATGGTTGCTTCTGGTGGATTTGATAAACAAATTTTTCTTTGGGATGTGAATGTTTTGACTGCGTTGACTGCTACCAATAACACGGTAATAAGTGAGTACCGTTCTGTTTTTTTTATTTCTTTACATGGTTACACGATTAAATGGTCGTAGTTATCACTTTTGATGGACTGCCGGACTTAGTGTTGGTTTCGTTTTGATGAGCGATTACTGGGACTGATCGTAATCAGTCTAGATAGCTAGTATGATAGTTAACATATTCCTTCAGTCACCTTATTCAGGATTTAGATTTTCTCATTCTTAATTTGTAATCAATTTTGTGAACATGGTTGATCGCAGAATGTTTAAAAATAGGCCTAAAATCTTTGATCAAATTTGCAAAAACTTCTTCAATTTGCACTGAGCAATCTTCAATAGAAAATAACGCTAAAGATGGCAGCTCCAAAGACACCATAGTGTTTTGCTGCAAAGCATGCTGGTAAAAATTGGAGGAGTTTGTCTATACTACCGGGATGAATTGCCAATCAAGCGTCGGACAGACCTTGAACTATTGCAAGAAATGATAGTTACTGAGATATCATTGAGACGAAAAAAGATCATCCTTGCCACCCTTTATCGTAGCCCGAGTCAAAATAGTGAACAATTTGAAACTTTCATCAACAATCTACAACGGTTTTTCAGTGATCTCAGGAATGAAAACCCCAATTGTATTATCTTAACAGGAGATTTTAACTGCAGGTCATCCCAGTGGTGGTCTGATGATGAAGATACTCCCCAAGGNCTCTTTTCAAAATGGCGTCTGGAATGAGATATGGAAGCCACAGCCAACATCACAAAAAGAAGGTTGTTGTATCATACACAATACGAGATAAAGTCGAGAATAGGAACCGTTTGGGAGTTAACTGCCTGCAGTATGATCCTAGATTGAAAAGACTCTTCTCAGCTGGCAGGGACTCGATAATAAGATGCTGGAGAACTGACGACGAGGAAATAATGGGCCTAAACCCACGGGAGCAGAATTCTCAATGCCAAAGCAGAGATCAAGGACAGGTATGATAATGGGAGCGAATTTAAAGATGTTATTATGCTCGGTCACTGTAAAATAGTTCGCAAGGAGGTACTTCCCGTTCTGTTTTTCTGTACTGTACAGGTTGGAAAGTTGTGAAAGTAATTAATTTCAAGCAGGTCAGTTCTTGAATCAAAGTTTGCCAAAATGTACAAAGTCATAAATTTCAAACTTACTGTAGACATAGAAAAATTGTTAAAATGTTAAAAAACATGGAATGTTGAAGTTAACTAATAAATTCTTAAAAATACGGGAGATTAAATTGAAAGAAATTTCTAAACACAGCAGCTAATTTTCTATCCCACACTAGAAACTTTGTAGTAATTAGTATGCATAGAAGATCTTCCATGCACAATTTTGAGGAAAACAATAAATAAACAACAAGTCTATTGTTAACAAAACAGTAGAATTCCATGCAATTTTTTTAAAGATTCCAGGAGATTGCACTCTGGGTACTACTGGAATGTTGGTGGTTATGGGATTTTAGAACCACTGCCCTCTTAAACTATGCTCAAGAAAGTGTTGATGATAAACACACAGATTTTCTTTCCTTTTTAGGACCCACTTCTGTTTTTTGAACATCATACTGATTGGGTGAATAGTCTGATACTGTGCAGAAATGGCAAAACATGTAAGAACTTTGTTGTACTGGATGCGGCAAAAAGTTTTAAGCATTTCAAATTTGTGGTACCTAGAGTAATCAATGGATTGGAAAATCAAATTCTGCTTGAATGCCAAAAGACCAAAACATATATATATATGATGTTTTTATTGTTAGTTTTTTTTGGCACTGAAAGTATTTTACTTTCGAACATTTTTGGTTTACAGAAATGGCTCTTTACAATCATGGCATATCCTTCATGGAAAGAAATTCATTTTATATATCTCCAAAAACTTTTAAACTTTGTCATGATAAAATCTGACAAAAAGAGTTTGCTTAACTCAAAAATATGATACAATTCGAATCCTTCGATATTTATAATTCAAAGCTGTGGAGATTTCATACTAATTATGTCATAATTTCATTGTCTCAAATAAAGTGCTCTCAGCATCATCAGACACTACAGTCAAGGTATGGGACGCATTTGGAGGTTACTGTATGTCAACATTGCGCACACATAAAGATTACGTCAAAGCCCTTGCATATGCACAAGACAAAGAAATGGTTGCTTCTGGTGGATTTGATAAACAAATTTTTCTTTGGGATGTGAATGTTTTGACTGCGTTGACTGCTACCAATAACACGGTAATAAGTGAGTACCGTTCTGTTTTTTTTATTTCTTACATGGTTACACGATTAAATGGTTGTAGTTATCACTTTTGATGGACTGCCGGACTTAGTGTTGGTTTCGTTTTGATGAGCGATTACTGGGACTGATCGTAATCAGTCTAGATAGCTAGTATGATAGTTAACATATTCCTTCAGTCACCTTATTCAGGATTTAGGTTTTCTCATTCTTAATTTGTAATCAATTTTGTGAACATGGTTGATCGCAGAATGTTTAAAAATAGGCCTAAAATCTTTGATCAAATTTGCAAAAACTTCTTCAATTTGCACTGAGCAATTTTCAATAGACAATAACGCTAAAGATGGCAGCTCCAAAGACACCATAGTGTTTTGCTGCAAAGCATGCTGGTAAAAAGCTCCCTGACGACCACCTAACAATGTAAATATTTTGGTCTGCTGTTTCAACTAGCTAGTTTGAATTCGAATCGACCTTGAATTCAAATGCAACATGCTTCGAAAGGAAACCTTTCCAATGTAGAAAAAAGTAAATTTTTAATTTGAATTGAAGTTTCACGTTCGAATTAAAATATTTTTCTATTTGTTTACATTGATTACTTGTTGCAAACTTTACCACGACTACTAGTCGAAACGGCAGACCAAAATTCCTGTGTCGCTAGGTGGTCGTCAGGGAGCTTTTTACCAGCATGCTTTGCGTGGCCGCCATCTTTAGCGTTATTGTCTATTAGCATGAGGTATACTGCCTCGTGTTAATTAGGTATCCTTCCTGGCTGTAGCCTACAATTTTAGACCTTTCTGAATTTTTCTCAACCAAAACTGATCTTTCCCCATAGATTTCACTCTCTTCAGTAATCAATATTTTTATTCTCATTTTTCAATTCCTTCAGCTTCTTCTCTTGGTGGACAGAAAGACTCAATTTATAGCTTAGCACTGAACTCGTCTGGAACAATTTTGGTATCTGGCTCCACTGAAAAGGTAAACCGCATTACTTTTATTCTAAATGTTTACAAGGGCCATATTATGGGGTTTTGAATGATTTTTGTCTATTTCTTTCTTTGCAAGTTTCCATCAGCTCGTTATAGAGATAAGTCAAGATTTTCTACTAATTCAAGGTTTGGAAAACTTCTGAACAAAAGCTAGTTAGTTTAGTGTAATTCAATGAGAATGGCATGAACGTAATAGCAGTTCAAAGTAGCTAAAAGTACCGTAAAACCCCGCAAACAAGAACATAGGAAAATAAGAACCTACAGACTGATTTTTGTGAAAAAGACGCCCAAAGATAAGAACCAAAAACAGTCTGATTTCTTTCCATGTTCTTATCAGATGATACACTTATAATCAATTGCCTGAAAAATAACAAATTTTGGGAATCTGAAATCTGGCTATTTTTTAAAGATCTGCTGATCACATTAGTTTATAAAAACTCACAACCCTTTTTAAGTCCAAGTACCTCAGACAGGTTTAAAGGGTAAGCAAATTGTTTGGCAAATTTGTATGATATAATTTCTTTTTGTCTACAACACAACAGATTATTATTTCCTGCAACATTTATAATGCAATCACGCCTCCCAAGTTTATTAAATGCATACTGCATATAGCTTTCGTGCTCCTCGTAGTCATAAGGGTCCTTGGGGTAAGAACCCTACCCTGAAGTTAGCAAGAGCACCACATTCATAAGAACATAGTCAGTCTGTTTTTTTAGAAAGGTATTTTCTTGTTTGCGGGGTTTTATTGTATCTTAAAAATATTTGATAAAATATCTCGTGATGATGATTGTGTGTTTTTATTTACAGATACTGCGAGTTTGGGATCCGAGATCTTGTTCCAAAGTAATGAAGCTCAAAGGACATTCGGATAATGTTAAAACTGTCATTTTAAGTGGAGATGGAACTGAGGTAAGGGACAAGCCTTTGAGAAGCAATCGTGTATTACGAGATTTTCCGCATTTGAAATCTCCGCAATTTTAGTCCTGTTCTCGTTTTCATGCTAACCTCGATTTGTTTACATTTCAGTGCTTGTCTGGAAGTTCTGATGGCAGTGTAAAACTTTGGTCACTAGGACAACAACGTTGCATAGCTACATATAAGATTCACGACGAAGGAGTCTGGACACTAGCATCCGATGAGCATCTTTCATGGTTTTATTCAAGTGGGAAAGACAGAAAAGTTTTCTTCACTGATCTGCGAACAGATGATGAGAAGACTTATTTCTTATTTCAAGAAAAAGCACCCGTTCTATCGGTGAGTTTTTCTTTGGGGTAGGCATGCCGGACGTCTTATTTTTCATGGCGGATGTAAACAGGTCTATGGCGGACACATTTTTTATGAATACAGAAATTTTCACCCTGTTCTTATGCAAAATCATAATTCAATTCAATTCAATTGAATAGAACAATGCTTGTATTCTACATGACCCTAGTAAACCAGCGCTTATCTAGCTGGGCCACTTAAGTAATAGATAAAAAATCTAATATCTAGTCTAAACATAACACAAAAGAATAACACGTGCCACTTATGTTCCTATAGTTTCATCGATCGAGAACCTCAAATACAATAGGTTATATTTAGATTGACCCAGTCTCCCTTGCTAAGCTACTTTTAACTCGGTTAATTTACTTTAGACTAATTTGCAACTATAAGATATAAGGCTACATGAAGATATTATTGAAGTCTTTAAGTAAGAACTAGGATTATATGATTATATATATTATGCTCTGTTCTAGTTTAATACTTGTCGTTTTTTGCCCCCATTTGCCCCACTCTGACACATTTTACACCCACCTTACCCTTTAATTCCAATTTGTCCATGTATTAGTCATTGTTTTCTTTCAGATTCAACCATCGTATGATCCAGACTGCCTTTGGGTTGCAACGACAGAATCAGATCTTAATTGCTGGGTAAGCTATTAAGGACCCATTGCTAACCACGATCCTTTGCGCGCCGAATGAATGGGTTGCAACGACAGAATCCGACCTTAATTGCTGGGTAAGCTTGAAGTTTTGGAAGCGGGGATGGCTCAATAGGTAGCGCACTTGACTACCAACCTGAGGGTTGGTGGTTCGAGTCCCCGCCCTGTCGAACCTGCTACGTAGAGTGAGGAGAGTCGCCAACTCTCTGTAATTCCAGGCTAAAGGAATCGCGAGGTGTGGTCACATCGAGAGGAAGGACCAGGACACTGCTCGATAAGCTTAGCTTCTCAGTGTCCTAAAACTACCTTCGGATGCTAGGTAGCAATATAGAAAGAAAAAAAAAGTTTTGGAACGAAATTAAGTCCGTAATACTTTTTGGATGTGTGGAAGAAACTATTAAGGACCCATTGCTAACCACGATCCTTTGCGCGCCGAATGAAAAGCAAGACAAAGAGGATTAGGCCAAAAACGACTTTCAGATAATACGAAAGTCGACTTTGGCGCCACGAGGGATCATAGTTAGCAATGGGTTAGTTAAAATCAATCAAAAATTTAAAACCTTAAAATTAGTGAAATTTGATCTTCCTTGAGCAATCATCGAACTAAGGTAAGATCGAGCAATCATCTAAGATCATACTAATAAATTACAAGAAATTTTTTCAGTTCCTGTATTTTTCTAATTTTTTATATTGCACAGAAAAGAATTAGATATTGTGAAAAAGTCAGCTAATGCTTACAAATCAAATAAAGAATCAAAATGGATTCAAAATGTGATGTTTTCTTTAAAACTCTAGTTAGAAGCGTTTTTGTATCGATGTTTTGAATCTGAGAACTTCAGGAATCATTGGAACGAAACTAGCTAATTCGGCAACTCGTGGAGCATAGGCGTCGAATGTTTGCAGAACTTTGAAATCAATCATGTAAAATGTTATTGCCCATTCTTTCAAATGAATTGCTTATTATGGAATGACCTCCCTTTAAATTTTAAAAACATGATGCAAGTAAAAGCATTTGCAAAACGTTTTAAACATAAAATAATAAAAAACTACTAGATTTACTTAGATTTCGACTACTAACATATTGTTCCGTTATAACCTCACACTGTGTTTCCTTTATATATTTAGCTATTTAGCATCTTTGTTAAATTTGGAAATAGCTGCATTGTACTAGTACTATTTTATTTTTAATTTTACCTTTTTCATTTAAGTTAACGGCCCAGGCTCGATAAGCTATGCTTCTCTTGGGTCGTATAGAATACACATTTTTTACTAATAACTTTGTATTAGGATGTATTTCTATGAATAAAATTGAATTGAATTGAATTGAATTGAATTGAATTGCTCGAAGCGAACTCTATGTAATTTGCCATCATCCCAGAGAGAGCAATTATGAAAACATAGTTATTTTCAGAATTACCTTGTTTTTTAAAGCTCTGCTAGATTTGAAGTTGTGATGTCATCAAATTGCTAAGTCGTAAACCATAAAAGCTACAGCCTTTTGCTTAAAGCCATGTTGTAGAGCTTCAAAAATTGAGTATTTCTTGTATTGATCATATTGATTTTCCTCAATCAGTTTAGAATCTATGGTGCTTTTAAAGTTTGTCAAATCTTTAGATACTTCCTCTCAGACATCGTTTCATAAAGCATAAAAGCGGCGTCAATCTAAAAATTAATAATGATATCAAAAATGCTCCCTCTGAAATTATGACAAATTACCTAAAGTTCCCTTAAAGAACCATTGTCACCCAGGCTCCTTTGCGGGTATGCTGCAATTTCAGACTGGCCTAAGCAGAAAATATGGATCCACACTACAACAGTAGTTGAACTGATAAGAAAAGTTGGACTTTAGTTGACTTTTCTATCAGTTCAACTACTGCAGTGTGGATCCATATTTTCTGCTTAGGCCAAATTTGATTTTCAGACAGTTTGAAATTGCAGCATGCCCGCAAAGGACCCTGGGTGACAATGGCTCTTTAAAGCAATTCATTTGAAAGAAAAAGGTGACAACATATTACATGATTAAATTTAAAGTTTTGCAAAGATTCAACGCCTATGCTATTGCTGGGTCAAATGCTTGGTTAAAAAAAATACGTGTATCCGTTACAGAATGACGTCAGGGAACAACGAACTCCAAAGCAGTAATTGTGATATGCTCTGTAAGTAGGTCAAGTCCACAGTCACAGAAAAGGAAACGACAGATTTCACAGCACCGAAAAAATCGGACATGAATTGCCAATTTGGTTTTACAATCGAAATACGGATACTCGCGTAAGAAGCTTCAAAACACTTGCATGAAAACAAATTGTTACGCCATGTCGTGTGTAAATTCAAGGTTTTTGTTAATGGCATTAGTTACGAACTATTCTGAAATGTGCTTCATTTACGCAGTTATACAGCTGGCAAAACAAGGTGTTCGACAGGGCCTAAAATAAGTGTGGATCTGACTCACTTGTAGAGTTGTAAATCAAAAATTTCTTTTGACTGTTAACTGCCACACCCATCACTTGGGTGATAAAAAGAACCACGCTCAATATTTCTCCAAACTGTGGACCTGTAAAAATTTCCTGATAATATTGCTAAAGTAAAATGGTTTTTCGCAAGATTGCTAAAGTAGGCCTTCGATTAGATTCATATTCATGCACATGGTCTTCTAAACCATGACAATCATATTGTTTCTCGACCAAAAAACTTGAAACAACGCATGCATTGTGTTAGAGCACAAAGAGAAAAATTAATGTTGCTTATGCTGTATCCCTTGGGGACTAGTCATTTAATTGTTATTGTTAGCAAGCCGAAGATGCTTTTACTAGCGATACTTTTCATCAAAATGGCTATATCACAAAATCGCAAATAAATAAGGAAAGAAATAACCGATTTTAACAAACTAAATTTCTATATCTAATTCAATCTTTCTCTTGCAATAACAAACTTCAAAACTCCCGATTTAACTTGTTTTTCACCGGAATATGGCTTGTTAAACGCCCCACGTTTTTTCTGACTCACCCAGTAGAACAAATATAAATAAAGATAGTTGCATGGCTTAGCCAAGCTACACAGAAGCTTTATGATGCAACTGCCATAATTTCAAAGCTGAGAAAAGCAAATTGTGGCTGTAATTTATAGTCTTTGGAACTCTTCCGGAACAGTTCCCAATAAAATTACCCATAACCCTGGAACGGTATGACCAATTTTAGTCAAGTAAATTTCAACACCTAAGTTAGCCTACCTGTTACAAACTGATTGGCAATTTTTTGAAATCAGTATGCAATTCATGATTGTTACTTTCGCCAAACGCCGATACATTCTGTTAGGACAGCCAGTACAAAAATTGAATATTTTTCTCATCTTGCAGCCCATCGAAATTCCATCTGATGTAAATGAACACGAAGACTTAGATGACAGCACACCAATTGTCACTCAGCCAATGACAACCATACCAGGTAGGAATTGCTTGTTTGTTGTTTCTGAGAAAAATCATTAAGTTTATCAGTCAATTGATTGACCAATTAATCAATTAATCAATCAATCAAGTAATCAAGTAATCAAGTAATCAAGTAATCATGCAATCAAAATGTTAGTCAATCAGTTCATCAGTTCATCAGATCATCAGCTTGTGGCAACAATACCAGTTAGGTTTGTGATACGTCTGAATACCAGTCAGTTAGTCAGCTGGCTGATTCTCAGAGGCATCGCAAACCAAAATAATGGTTTTACTGTAGAGTATCGTATGGCTAACAGTTATCATATTTCGTCCCTCCGCAGGTGGACCAGGCATAAAACGTATTCACACACTCAATAACAAAAGACATGTGCTTACCAAAGACTCAAATGGCGACGTATGTCTTTGGGATATTCTGAAGGTAAGATAACCGAGCGAGTACTCAAAATCTCAATTAAAGGGAATAACCTGAGTTAAAAGATGAGATCTCATAGACTTATAAATAGCCTATTGTATTTGATAATCCAGCAAGTGGGCAAAGAAAGCAAAGCCAAAGAAAATAATGGCGTGTTTTGGTTTTTCTTTTTCCTATTTATAGACGGGCGCCTTATAGCTCAGTTCACTCACTTTAATGGAAGATTATAGCCACTGCGGTATTTCTTTAGCCTCACTGCATAAGGCCCTCAACTTACGCTCATCTCATTGAATTGCTGTTGTTGTTGTCGCTGCAGTGAGGTTATCAGTTATCAGTTCAATCAACGAGCGAAACTGCGACATGTATTGAGTCTAGTATTTCTTCACACCTGCCAATAGCAATTCTCCCAATTTCTAAAAGGGGGATATGTTTCGTTATTGTTTTGGCTACTTTCATTCAATGAAACCTAGTTGTTAGTAAATAAGCTCTTGCCTGAACGATTATGTCAATCGTCAACATACTTGTAGACTGAGTTGAGTAACGGGGCGTGCACCCCATTGGCGTCCACCCCATTATTCTCAGTTCATTCTTCCTTCTTAGGCAAAAGTGCAATAAACATGACTGGATATACCTTGTTTCCACTCCATTTTACTCAGGACAATACCTAGTCCACCCCAACTTTTTACTGCTGGCACCACCCCTGGTGTAAAACATAATTTACAAATTCAGAAAATTGCAGGCTTTCATCTTTATACGTCATACCACAGGACCATTTTAGCATTGTAGAATTTGAAGTGTTTAGGAGAAATGTCTCATTTTTTATAAAATGAATTGTAGTTGCAAATGAAGTCAATACCAGAGTAACAACTTGCGATGGTTGTTTTAGCCGTCTTTAGAAGCAGAGCTTGTACTCTGTTTGAAAATTTGGTCAACTCTCCTTCGCAGAGGCTGTATTACGGACCGCCTTTGGCGCAGATCATATCATCCGTCCTATCCGTCCTCCGGTAATACAGCCTCTGCGAAGGAGAGTGTATCAGATGCTTAAATTTTATGACGTTACATTTGACAAAGATTTCATTATTTAAAATTTGGTTTTAGGCAGAGAGGCTCGAGTCATTAGGCAGGGTCAACTTTGAAGAAGAGATGCAGAGCAGAATAGAGCCAATACATGTACCAAACTGGTTTTGTGTTGATGCCAAAACTGGGGTATGAATACTTTATTTTCTGTATCAGTTGTTTGCACGTGCGGCTATAATTATTCAAATGTATACGAAGATATTGATAAAAGATAAAATATAAGCCTTGAAAATTACGATCAGACGTTTCGGGCATAACCCTTCATCAGCAATAACGAAGTAAAGAGATCCTACTACAAAAAGAAGCTAGCAAAGATACTAGGATATGATTGAAAACCGTTTGTTAAGTCCATGTGGCAGAAGAGTCCCCAGAAAACTTTATTTTATGTTTATCTTTGTCCCTTTCTGATAGTCAGGGAAGTTAAGGACTTAAAATAATTGTGGTTGTGTCCTTAAAATAGCATTTTCAGAACAAAACAACTCTGCAAGAAGCTACTTTGCCTGTCTCCTAATCGGACGCACAACACTTGATACTTCATGCTACAAAAAGATCCACTCGGTGGGGCTTTGCCTCATGCAAAGTGCCTAGAGCTCCTCAAGGGCATGAACACCATTTCGCATTTTGATGTTCAACAAAAGATTTGTCTTCTCGTCGTGGTTGTCAGGTGCCGTCTGCTCTCAGCAGGTTGGCTGTCATGGATGCCCAGTCCTCTCTATGTTGTGTCTTCCTCATGGCTTCAGCATAGCTCATTCCAGTCCATTCCTTGATGTTGTCAAACCACGTTGATCTTGGCCTGCCTCTTCCTCTTTTCCCGTTGAACTTCCCTTCTAGAAGAAGCCTTTGATTTGTCTTCTAATGGCCGGTTTTTAGAGTCCTCTTTCATTCGTCACCTGATAATAGATTGTTTATTCAACTAAATTCCTTTTTGCAAATTTCTCTCTTTTTCGCTTTGATTTTCAAGCCATGTACAACCTGATAATATTATAGCTTTCAAAACAATACAAAGACCATACCTGTGTGGGGTGAGTGGCCGAGCGGCTTAAACAGTTTCCGTTAAGTAACTGAAGTTAAGCTTGGTCGCTTGAGGTTAAAATCCGGATGGGTGACCTTCCAGATGCCTGACCAAGCAACTCACTTCGCCGTCATCCTTCGGAAGGGACGTTAAACTAGGGGTCCCATACCTGGATGCGGCATGTATGGTGGGCCTATATTAGCTTTAATATAACAAGAAATCGTGCCAGTCTACTTAAAATAAAGTAATGAATGAATGAATGAATGAATGAATAAATGAATGAATGTATGAATGAATACCTTACTTATTAAATTTGCATTGTTCGTAGATGCTGAATGTGACATTGGATGAGAGTGATTGTTTTGCTGCATGGATGGTCCTTGAAGATGTTCCAAGTCTCAAACTACAAGATCCCAGTAAAGGTGAGTAAAATCAATAAATCTAGAGATATACAGGGTGTCCCAAAAAAGTTGTGCCCCATTTGTGCGGCTGCTGTGGAAAAGCCGTAACTTCTATTGTCCCGTTGTTGATACAGTTGCATTGGATATACTTGAACTTAGATTTTGAGACCTTGCTCTAGCCAATCGGACAAGTGGTTAATGATTTATGGCCCAAGAAAGTCAAAAAGTGAAAACTTCAAAAACAGCACTTTCTTTCTTCTCCAAAAATGCCTATAAATCAAGTCAATATTGAAGTATTTCTTGTAGAAAAAATCTAATTGATGATTGACTAGTAGAAAGAAAATTTCAACATTCAGTTTGAATTTAAATATAGAGTTTAATTTTTAAAAAATCAACCAGTAAACTCAAGCAAGTTAATGATTTTAAAGGTAATGTGTCCATATATAGGGCCAGCGTATACCCAACCTGTCAACATCCATCAAATTCTCGGCAAATGATTGGTTGATATNAATACCTTACTTATTAAATTTGCATTGTTCGTAGATGCTGAATGTGACATTGGATGAGAGTGATTGTTTTGCTGCATGGATGGTCCTTGAAGATGTTCCAAGTCTCAAACTACAAGATCCCAGTAAAGGTGAGTAAAATCAATAAATCTAGAGATATACAGGGTGTCCCAAAAAAGTTGTGCCCCATTTGTGCGGCTGCTGTGGAAAAGCCGTAACTTCTATTGTCCCGTTGTTGATACAGTTGCATTGGATATACTTGAACTTAGATTTTGAGACCTTGCTCTAGCCAATCGGACAAGTGGTTAATGATTTATGGCCCAAGAAAGTCAAAAAAGTGAAAACTTCAAAAACAGCACTTTCTTTCTTCTCCAAAAATGCCTATAAATCAAGTCAATATTGAAGTATTTCTTGTAGAAAAAATCTAATTGATGATTGACTAGTAGAAGTTTCAACATTCAGTTTGAATTTAAATATAGAGTTTACTTATTAAAAAATCAACAAGTAAACTCAAGCAAGGTAACGATTTTAGTGAAAAGTTATACAAGTTAATGAAAATTAATAAGCGAGTTAATGGTTTTTAACATTGTTTTTACAGGAGTTTCTGGTGATTTTAGATTTGGTAAGTAAATATTTTTCTGTGACTATTTTAGAAAATTTCAATGCCTTCTTCCTTTCGATTGAACTTTTGATGAGATTTATCATCTTTTGATTAGATTCGTTACTTTTTATCGTTAAATTTTTAATCATCTTTCCTGGAAGATTTTAATTGTTGAAATGTGGAAAATTTGATTGTCGGAACCTCCCGAAGCGTCCCAATCCACGTAAGGAATTTACAGTTGCTGATGACTGAGGTCTATACAACAAAATGGGAGCTTAATCCTAGTTTCGTGAAGGAGATCTTTGTCGAAAAACACAGTCCTTATGGGTTAAGAAGCTGCCATAATCTACTCTTGCCACAAGTACGCACTACGTGCTATGGCTAGAGACGATATCGTTTCTTTAGATTATGGCAGGCACTTCCCAATGACATAAAACAGTCAGATACCCTCTCCAGCTTTAAAGGAAGAATCAAAATCTCGAAAGGAGAGGAATGCAATTGTAGAATATGTAGACCTCTCGTGGCTGAGGTTGGGTTCTCGAGCAGATAGAAACTTATTGTATTAAATTTCGAAAAAGAAAACACTGTAAAATATTGGGGAAAATTGTAAACATTGTAAAGATCTGTATATATTTATATATCTTTGTAACTAACTATTATGTACTGTATTTTTTCTTTCTTTTTAAGCAATTTTACTTTGTTAGATAGTAGGCTTGAATTAGCTCTTATTTTATAGCTATTTATATTGTATGCCTACTTTAAATCTATTTATAGTAATAATAATCCGAACTGTTTCGCAGCATTGATTTTAAATGTTAATGTTATTTGTCTTCTTTCAGCAAATTACGGGCTTCTGCTACTGCAATCATTATTGGAACATTGGCCTGAGACACATAGACAAGGAAATACGGATGCAGAGACAGACGTAGATGCCGGTACCATTGATTCAACAGGTAACTTATGTAGGCAGTAAATACACAAAACGTAGACGGGAATGATTTACTATAAATGTACCTACAAAAAATGGTCCTAATTAAAAACAACACAAAAGAACATCCCCATGTTAAAAGATATCCAAAAAGATAGGCCCAAGCTATCGAAAACTCTCTCAGGGTATGCTTTGCGAGTTTTGTAGACTCATAATTAAGGTGATAACATCAGTTGAACTTTCAGCAGCTTGGAGCTGTAGATTTTGAGTTGTTTAGTAAAGATATTAAAGAATGAATCGCCTCTCAGTTGAGTGTAAGCTGGCAGCCTCCTTAAACTGATTTAAACAATGTATATAGGGTAGCTTGCTGTAAATAATGTGTTTGCATATGGATGTTCTTTTATTGTAAATATTTATTTTAGATTATAGGGTTTTTATCAATATATTAGAAATTGAATTGTATTAGGTTATTGTAGGTCATTATAGTATTTTAATTTAAGTTTTTGTAATGGAGGGCCCCTTGAAAATCAGTATTGCTAAAGGGCTACCCTTCTTGAATATTTGAAATAATAATAAAATAATAATAATAATAAAGCTTAAATAATCCTGGTGGTAAGAATGCAGAAGTTTATAATCAGTTAATACTCTGAAGAGAGAGAAAGCAAACTTACGTTTTTCTGTTCCCAATTTATCTCCTCGATGTCGTGCTTGATAGAGTTGTGATAAGTTGCAGCACGCTGTCAACAGATTTCTGTAGCAATTGATTCTAATGACTAAAATACTTTCTAAAATGCATTTCTAATTTTAGTTACAGGTTCAGACATTAAAGTCCAAGTAGAAAACGTGAGTTCCTTTTATATTTATTTCTTGTTGTGGTGTTTTTTCATATTTTCATTGTAATAAAATTGATTAACAATTTTCAAGCATGCACGGTAGATTGCTTTTAGACTTTTCTTGTTTTTAATTGTGAGTAGACCTTCTATTATCTTGAAATATCTAATGAGATTGGAATGAGTGGCTCGCCCTTACAGAATTTTATTAGGATTGTTTATTATATACACTGCCTTTGTTACCATGAGACCATTATCTTTGGAGACGTATCCCTTAAAACGTAGCTCATACTGAACAATCTGACTGAAGAGATGATTACAGAAACTGTAAAGAAACCCCATTTTTACCACAGTTCATTATTTGCTCTTTCAGAAACCATACCCACTAAACGGATTCTTCTCGGTTCCTCCCCATACGCCTCTGGTTTTCGCTGAAGGAACTGGTTGTGGCAGAACTTTCTTTCGATTATTGGTCGAAGATGCAGCTGGTGAAAATGAATGTTCCATTTTGCAAGAAACCGTTCCTCTTTGGGTCTATGAAGCAACAGTTAGGGTGAGTAGGAAATTAAATTGAGTAAGGGAAATGCGAGTAAAAAATTCCCTTGTTATTTGAATTCACGAAGGGCTATGTAATCAATTTGGTAATGCTCTCCTAAATAGTGAAAGTGCTTAAAGGGAATATAAGCATATATAAGCCTTGGATAAAAATAGCCGTGCAAAGACAATGGGCCGTGACACGTGCCGGACCATATTTGGGTAAATGATCTACGTCAACAGGAAATACTGATATATGATAGGCTAGAATTTGACCGCAACTGGCTTGAGCCACTTTTATATGCTTACATTCCCTTTAAGCTCGAGAGCTCTCTGCTTTTGGGCTCGGGAGCTCATCCCGTCAAAAAATGGATCTTTCTTTCCAAAAGTATTGGTGGTTTATCGATTAGATCTCTCCAGATGCCTAACAAATTAGGCCAATTTCGAACTATAACATGCTATCGTCCTTGAAGGAAGACTTGCCGTGCACTTAAAGTAGATATGAAATTTAATTCCCGACATGATTAGGTAAATTTTAGTGCGTGGCATTATATTATAATTAAAGATAAACGCGTGCTTATTGCGTTGTCGTAAGTGGTGGCGGAATTTCACCAGTTTTGATTGTTGGTGGGAGTAACATTATCTGCAAAATCACTGATAAACTTTGATAATTAATGCTGTCAAACTATTGCTATTGGCGTTAAACGTTTGCAAAATTTTGATGGATAAGGAAGAAGAAAAAATTTTCCTACATTTTATGTGATTATAAATCCTGTATTTAATTTCCAGATTACGCATTTAGTATGATTGTGGACGCAATTTTCTTCCTTTATTCATGGGTTTGTAGAGGCTGCTTAAAATCTTCAATTCATACACTATATTTGTATTCCTGACCAAATTTCTCTCCTTTTTTTCGCACAGCAAACACAGCCAAAGTTCAACAAGATCGCATTCTATCTTGTCCCATATTCATCTAATGGCTCAAAAAATAACAACAAACGGTAAATGCTGATGTTTTGTTAATCTTTGTTACATATTTGCTATTTCCTTGCTGTTTGTAGTACATATAGTAGTAGTTATCCTTTGGAAAATATTCGATTTGATTAGCATTGAAACCTAATCTTTAAGAAAGGTGTTGTAAATGAATACTGCATCTTTCTTTGGATTTAAGGGAATGGTCATTAAGTATGTGCTATGCTGGGGCGGAGGGTATTTAGGAGGGGTACGAGATGTTTTTGGTACTGCAAGATGGGGTACGAAATGAATATTGATATTTTTGAGGTGGTATGAAATCAAAACCACAGTTTTTTAAAAAATTGTGCAATAGTGTATATATATAGTTTAAAGTAGTTATTTAAATGACAGCGAGGCAGTGTACAGAAAATGATAGCGAGGCTGTGTACAGAAATGGTGTCAAGTATCGTCCTGTCGTTTCAGGTTATCCTTATTTTGACTTAGAGTAACAACGCGAGAATCATTAGAGGCAAGATGGGGGTATAAAACAATTTTCAAGAATTACGCAGGGGTATGAAATATTTTAGGAAAAAGTTAGGAGGGGTTTGAAATTTTTATAAAGATTCTGCTGATACCCTCCGCCCCGGCATAGCACATACTTAATGACCACTCCCTAATGGCTCGTAAAAAGCACTTTGGGTAATTTGCTATAATTCTACTTTTTCGATTCTCCAGTATTTTGTGAAGCAGTCTCAGAGACGTGCTGAAGAAAAATATTTTGCATTCGCATGTATTTTGTTCTGACATTCAAACAAAATAGAGGAAGGGACGTATCATCAATGCTATTAAAGATAAACCGAAGTTAAAGTTGAAAGATTTTCATATGCCTCAAGAGTTATTTTGTTGTTTTTGTTGTTTTTTGTCCCAAATGGTGCTTGAAAGACGTTTTGCTTCGCATTCTTAGCATTTTCTAAGGCATGAAATTGGTTGTCGTGGTTTTTGAGCAGTTAGTGCATGAGTCCTGGTTAACCGGTTGTTGTTGTGGTTGTATATTGAAACAATGGGCTCTTGTAGTAAGTCTGGTACGTACTTACATTGGCAATATTTCCAAATCTAACTCGGTTCTTTGGTCAACAAGTTATTGGTTCTTTAACGATATTTCTATCATTTTTAAGGGATCGTCTTTCAGCAAGCGATATGATCCACATAAGAAAAGTCATGGAACATGTTTACGAGAAAATCGTAATAGCTGATAATGCACCACCGACACCAACGTCACCAAATGGAGAAAAACTAAGTCAACCACAAATTCCCCCTGAAGAGTTAGCAATGTTGGCTGAGGCCAAAGTTGAATTACATTGCAATGATATGGTAAGTAATAAGTTGCAAGATTGGTGAGTGCTGATGAGTTTTTACCTGATGATTCAGAAAAAGTGTCGGCGTGAATTTTGATGAATTTTTAGCCATTGTCTAGGGAACATAAATCCTTTTGTAGGGGACAGGGTAACTTACATCCAAAAATGTATTTCTTAAAAATCAGTCAAATGCTTTTCGGTGACTTTTCTTATGATTGTTTCTAAAAATATTTGAGATTACTCCTAAATCTTAAACAGATTGTCTGTAATGTCCTTGATTGCAATAATAGTTCCCAAGCTTTTCCAATCTTTAATGCAAAATGTCAGTATGGCTATAATACATTTCTTCCTTCTTTTACAGACCCTGGATCCGAAAATGGACCTTCGAACAGTTCAGAATATGATTTGGAAATCAAAAAGTGACCTTATACTGCAGTATAAATTACTCAAAGATAAGTAGTGGTATTCAACTGCTTTGGCATTTTGACATCTTGCCCATCTCTTAACTCCAGATCAAAGGTAGAGTTTCGATGCTTTCCACTTCGCTGACAAGAAAATTTTTATCGATGGAAAATAGTGCCAGATTTATAATACCTGCAAGATTGGACCCCAGAAGACCGGGGCGCATCTAGGTAGGGGGTTGTGGGGGTTGCAGCCCCTGCCCTTTTCGGCAGAGTACAAAGAAAAACAACCTTGTTGAAATAAGTTGCCTCATTTCATGCCCCGTTTCTGCCATACAACCCCTGCCCTTAAAATGTCTTAGTTGCGCGCCTGAAGACCTTCCATTTTTAAATAGTCTCAAAACTTTGCTTGATCTACTTATCACAACTTTTCTTGCTTTGGAGTTGAAAACGAAACGATTTGTTCTTGGAAACAGGATTGTATCACGGGCTGTAGGAAACTCTGAATTAAAAATTAGATTCACGGATGATACATCGAGACGGGCCTTGCTTATTATTTCGTATGTATCTTCCGTAAATTTAATTTTTAGTTCAGAGCTTCCTACAGCCCGTGATTGTATGTGGATAAATTGTTGAAAATACGATTATAGAACTTTTATGACTCATGGTTCAAAGTCAGGCAGCACACAAAGTCGAAATCATACAGTACAGTTGGGGATTTTATAGCCAGTAGAGGAAATATTGTTTTTGTGAGTTTCTAAGATGGACATTTTTGCAGACCAAACGATAACGCATGAATTGAAAATGTTTTTGCATATCAAAGCTAGGGAATAATGTTGAGACGAAAACGAAATGATATGTTATCAAGTGGTATAGAAGTTTGAAACTGCGTTTGATAAACTTTACGTTCTGTTATTTGTAATTTGAATTGTCGGAAAGCGGCAGTTAGGAAGCTGTCGAAGAGATAAATTTTGTAAAAAGCGAAAGCGAAAGGTTTTTTCTGAATTATTTTCAACGCTAGAGCATCTTATGGCTTCTTATTTAATGATAATTTGTATTATTTTGATATTTACGTTGTGTTATAGATTTGCTTGGGATAACAGGGATCTGTAAATCCAAGCCCATAGATTTATGTTATACGACAAAAGAACGCAACACGTATGCCATTATTGTAAATAGATAAATTTGATGAATGGTTTTGTACATAATGAAACTTGGATTAATAGAATGTGATTAAGTAGAAAATTTAATTCTTTGTTCCTGCAATTTCTCTTTGACATTTGTTGATGGATAATTTAATGCGACCAGTTGCAGAAACGTATCAATACCAGGGCCTAAAATAAGTGTGGATCTGATCTGACTCACTTTGCGGAGTTGTGAACCAAAACTAAAAACTTTCTTACAATTCTCCAACCGCCATACCCAATTAACAAAGGACCACACCCAATCTTTCTCTAAACCCTGTAGACCTGTACAAATTTCTTTTTTTAGGCACTGATCAATGCCCTTGTCATTCACCAAAAAGGAACCAGTTTTAAGCGACCACGATGAATTGAAAACTGGGTTGATTTTGAAGCTGGGCAACTTAAATCTGTAGTCAAAATCCTAAACAGTTCTTGGCAATCTTTTCTTTTGGATAAGCGATTTCTTTAGATTTGTTTTCATCTGGAAATAGACAGCACTCTTGACAGTGCAACGAGATGAGCTTCGCAGTGACGTCGGCCCTGTCTACGATTACCTCAGTCTCTCAAAAGTGGATATTATTTTGATGTACCCGGTATAATTGTTCACTCTATTCCTCCTGAAGCCTTGGAGTGATAGTTTGTGCTCTTGTTTTTGAATGTCCTGATATTTCGAGTTCTGTTGTGCTCAAAACGGCAATAAATGCTCATTGCTAATTTTAATGTAACCTAACACCATGGCACCAGTTTCTAAGCAAATTGTTGCCGTAACCATACAATCAGAATACAACACAAAAATTACACTTTCTAACACAACAGACATATATTTTACAGAAAGGTATATTTCTAAAAACAATTCTCTACAATATCATGATTTCAAGGATTTTTTGTGAGCAAGGCCCATCAGCCAACCATCAGCTTCTAGAAGCGTTATGTGTTTATGTTGGCCAAGAAAGTGTCCTGTCATTTCCAGTTTTTTTAGCATAATTCGCACATGTTTTCCAACTTGATATTGCCTGCAAAAAGAAAACAGATAGGCTTAAATGGGATCGATACAGCATTAGGAGTTGAAATACTTGCAGCAATCTTGGATGAACGTGATTTAAGAAAACGCATTCGCATCACTTCAAGCAAAGAGCTGAAAAAAGGGCCTTGGGCGAACTGAAGGGCTCTGATCAGCTGAAGAGAGTACTGGATATTTAATTTCCGAAGGATATTTAATCTTTATCGTACTAAAATTGGACAACTTTTGATGGGTTAGCTGCTTTTAAATTTACAAACAAGAACCTTTTTAGGCTACGGACAAAGGTCTCAACATACTCTGGATTCATTGCAGGCTTTTTGACAACAACCTCAAACTTTCCTCCAAAATCTACATAAATATCATCATTGCAAACGTTCGTTATTAGTCCAGATACAGCGCGTCCTTGTGGCCTTCTAATTTTCATCAGCTGAGAACCTTCCAGGAGCTCTTCGAAAGTGTGGTCCTTTTCTTGCGTTGGGGCAGATTCTTGAATTGATGCGACATCAGTTACCTCTGCATGTGATTCGGCTGTGGTTGTGCAATAAAAACATTGTCTTTGGATGTTATTTTGATGTAAAATTCCTCCTGCAATTCGTCTCAAGCTTCGATATACCAGCGCCGCCATTTTTTCAACTTCTTTCTGCAGGCCTATTGGATTGGTCTCACTCTGAAAATTTTAAGTCTCGTTTTCAGTTAAAGAGCGGCCATTTTGAATTTTTGAATCACATTTGGAAGAAAAGGGAGCAGAGTAGCAGAGTTGGAAAGAACTTCTTGGTTTGGGACTCAAGGAATATTCATAGAGGCAAAAAATGAGTCAAGAAAATGTCCTTGAATTCCTCATGCTGGTTGGAAAATTGAAGGTATAAAATATGGCCTATACATGTATACAGAAAATAACTATGTATGTGCTTGTTTTGACGTTGTCGTTGTGTTATTTTTGCCTCCCAAAATAAAAAATGCAGAAATTCAATCCATTTCTTTCTCGATGTTTTTCAGGAATGAAAATTCAAAGACATTTAAAGACATTTAAAATCTGTTTTGTTTGCAAAATTGCTTCAAATACCGAAAATGGAAATTAACTGACACGAATTTGGAAAATGCATTTTTGTTAATTTAATTTTTGTATTAGTACTTACTGTATATGGTCAAAGTCTTTTTAGCAACTTTTTGCTCGACATGGTAAGACATCACCGTTTCCTCCCATTTCCTCCTGATTTCAGTGTTTTTTTTTATTTATTCTTTTTAGTGTGTAAAGAGGACAGGATGGGTTGATAACAATGTGAAAGAACCAGAAAGTGTAGCTGATCACATGTATAGAATGGCCATGATGACATTTTTGCTAAACAGACCAAACAATGGAATAGACACAACACGGTTTGGTATTGTTATTATTATTTATTTGACAATAGACCATTCCACATTCAAATGCAAAGGCGTATTGCATCTCATGTCAGTATCGCATGAATCGCATGGGGGTTTGCAATTGAATTTGAATCTGACTTCAAAACCCCCATGCAATCCCAAGGTGCAACACAAACAGCGCCTTCGCATTTGACTGTGGAATGGTCTTCTTATTTTTAAATTGGTATAATTAAACCCATGCTGTGATTGGCAGACAACCGATTTTCCTTGGTGCATTCTACTGTATATATTTTACCTACAGAGCATGACATAAGATTTCCACCACATGAATTTTCTGGAACACAAGGATATTGAAATTGGTATATTTAATTAGACAACAAGTAATATGCTTATAAAAATGATTTTATCATTGCTAGCATATCAATGTCTATTGATGTTACTTCTTTCCATTTAGCTGTTTGAAATTGGCTGTTGTACATGATTTAGCAGAATGCATTGTGGGTGATATTACACCTAGCGATCCCATGGGAAAAGAAGAAAAACATAGGAGAGAGAAGGTGGGCATCTCTATGAATTTTTATAAATAGATATTCTTTTACTTTAAAATGCAACAGGTAGGTTTTGAAGTGAAGGTTTTGACATCCCATAAATTTCAATCTCATTCAATTTTAGGAAGCAATGGATCATTTAGCAAGCCTTGTTAATCCACAGGTAAAAGCTCTAAATTTACTCTTTCATTAGCTGATTTTTAATGTGATTTGAAATAGTTTTTATATAGGAGATAAATAAAAAATTGGACACTGAAATTTCTTCAGAGATGTAGAATGTCAAAATATTTCTTGATATTGTTTTTTATTAAAATTAGGTAAGCACAGTAATTCTTTTCAAACCAAATTTGACGTTTTACATTCAATCATTGTTTTAGATTGGCAAAGAACTCGTAGAATTGTACCAGGTATGTTCAAGAATGTTCTCGTAATTTTGTTGGTGACAAACAGATTATTGAGGAAAGAAATTTGTCATTTTGTTGTTGATTAGTTTCTTAATATTTTACATTTAAAACTGAAAGTGTTGGTTGTTGTTCTACATTACAATAAAAAAACTAACACTATTAACTAACTCTGAAAATTATTATTAGGCAAAGTAGCAATTTAATAACTGATAAAGTCAAAAGTCTAATGAACAAAAATCCTGCTATCACAAGTTTAGTGTTTTCCCAACTTGGAGACTTGACATAGAGATTAATTGATTGATTGATTGATTGATTGATTGACTGATTCATTTGTTGGTTGATTGATTGATTGATTGATTGATTCACTGATTGACTGATTGAAAGATGATTAGTTTGTTGGTTGATTGATTGATTGATTGATTGATGGATTAATTGATTGATTTATCATTCATTGATTGTTGAGTATTTGATAATTGTAATTAACACCAATTACTGGTATTCATTTCCTCAATTATTATTTTTGCGTATCCTTTCAGGAATATGAAAGTCAGAACACAGCTGAAGCAAAAGCTGTCAAAGATCTTGATCGTTTTGAAATGATTTTGCAGGCTTTTGAATACGAGAAAGGTACTGACATTTTTTTTATTTGAGTTTAAATTTTCTAGAGATCTGCACTACAAATCTCAGCCACACTCTGAAGAGAATACAAGCTAAAGATATCAAGAAGCAAAGAGCTAAAAGTCCTTCATTTTTCAATCGATCCATTCATCTTCTCGTGTTTTTCTCAAAATATGGTCGCCCTTACTGGACGATTTTATAATATTTTAAGGCGTTATAAATGTTTTGTATTCTTCAAGGTAATTTATTTGAATAGTGTACTATGTTTTTTGAAGACGTATTAGGAATTATATATCTATGAACACTGCTAAATGAATCAAGTTGCTCCCTTTTCTTCAGCTGAAAGTCGCCCTGGAGGATTACAAGATTTCTTCAACTCTACACAAGGTATGTTGACAGTTGATTTTGAAGCACGTTTTGCTTTACACTCTACATTAAAAGATATAAATTAAATGTGCGTAGTTTCGTGATTTTGCTGTGTCGTAGTGTATGTTAATTTACGTGTGCCTTTTCTCCGTTTATCTCCAAGGTAAATTCCAGACCCCAGAAGTTAAAGAATGGGTGAAAGATCTAGAATTTCAACGAACACAGCACAAAAAGTAGCTCTTAAGGTATTTAGCTATCAAATTTATTAATTGATATTTTTAAACGAGAATCGAAAAATTGTTGGCCTCAGAAATGGTGCTTTTGCCTGCTTTACTTATGCCCTCTTGAACCAGATCCTTGATGTGTAGTGAAATACGGTTTTTGAGAAGGTAGCTTCTTAGATGCGACATATTATCTAATATGTTTCCTTCCAACGACTTAAAGTTTTGGGGGTCACCGACGGGAACGGGGACACCTAAAATGTAAATTAAACTAATGCAGATGAAAATGAACTGAAACTAACCAAATGCTTTCATATCATTTGTCTACTGCTCAGCATAGGGCTCAAATCTTTAAAAAGGTGGGTGTAAAATTCTATTACATTTTTCTTTGAATTAAATGGCTTGAAAGGAACATAGGGTACTTTGCAGTAAATTTGCCGCGGAAATGTTTTCATATCTTAATTATTTTCAAAATGACGGCGTTTTTATATGTATTGAAAGAATTGATGAAAAATTTTGAAAAAATTAAAATAATCGTAAATACTAAATCAATAGAGGGAAAATGATACAATCTTCAAGAAAACCGTAGCTTATTCAGGTCTACAATATGGTGGCAAGCAGAAATATGTCGCACTTATGGTTTAGGATTTAGAAATTTGATGACGTCACAGCCTCAAATATAATAAATGCCGCCATTTCAAAAATAATCAAGATATCAAAAAATTTCCAAGGCAGATTTACAGGAAAATACCCAAAGTTCCTTTCAAGCCATTTAAGTCAAAGAAAAATGCAAACAAATTTTACACCCACCTTTTTAAAGATTTGAGCCCTATGAAGCAAAGCAGATTAAAATTATGGGGTTTGTTTCAGTTCATTTTTTAACTTCTTCAGCTCGTATTCCAATTATGCAGTCCCATTGCGATTCTGCATAAGGCAGCGGGGTTTGTTGAACGAATCTTTCGCCAATCATCACTAAAGATCTAGACTTAGGAGTTTATATCGAGGACAATCTAAATTTTGACAAACAAGTAGCAGAATGTACAAAAAAGGCAAATGGTATTCTTGCATCAATTAAAAGATCAATAAATTTTAATAAACGGTAATATTTTCACAATGCTTTACAAAAGTTTAGTTCGCCCAATACTCGAGTCGGTAGGTTCAATCTGGAGTCCTTATAAATTAAAACATATTAGATCACTGGAAAGCGTACAAAGAAGAGCAACAAAATTGGTTCGAGCCATAAAAGACCTTCCGTATGAGGATCGGTTACGCATTCTCGACCTACCAACGCTCGCATACAGACGTTGTCGAGGAGATATGACTTTAGCATTCAACATTTTTAAAGGACATATTGATATTGATTCGGAGATATTTTTCCAGCTGAACGACAATTTCACAAGAGGACACAGCCTCAAAATATATAAGAAAAGAGCAAGCACAGCAGTTCGCAAAAACTTTTATTCCCAGAGAGTTGTAAATAAATGGAATGACCTTCCAGCTACCATCGTCAAATTATCTTCAGTCCTGGAGTTTGAGAAAGCGTACGATAGACACATGAGCGACAATAAGTTTGTAGTTATTTAGCGAAACTTTAAATAGGGCTACATAGGCTTTTTAGCCTTTCATACCCTTACATCTATATATTATTATTATAAGATACGGTACACTAAGAAAACACGAGAGGAGTTTACAACAGAAACGACTTCTACTTTTGAGCTCTTGTAAATTCTCTTGTTTAAGCTTAAGAAGCCACGCTGCTTGTGTAAACAAAGACGCCTTTGAAGACCAGCAAAATTTTAACCTATGTTTGAATTAAACGTAGGATGTAATAGTATGTTTTAAGTTTGTAAACATTAAAATGGTCTGCACTTTTTCAAGCTTGCAGAGCTCATTAGATACCGGGTGAGTTAAAAGAACTCAAACTGTTCAGATGATAGTACCTTCGCAGTCATTTTTACGTAAATTAATAATTGCTTTGCTGTAAAGCCGAAATCTCCAAATATATTTAAGAGTGCACCAGGTCTAAATCGGGTATTTCGTTCCGAAATTATGAGAAATTTTCTAATAATGCTTGCAAGAATGGCCGTAAAAGGCGACCAGCTCCACTGCTGTAGTTCTGTTGTTAGAGACCATGCGCACTAGGCTATGGTCACCGACCAAAGTTACTGTAGTGGAGGTTGGCCTTGAAGCTCGATCAACTTTCGGAAACTTTTTTTGGCTTGCAGAGGTGACAAGAGCGTGTTTTGTGGTCTTCGGAGAACTGAGTGAATCGCACAGAAAAATCAGCTGAAAAAAGCTGTTTCACCTAGAGGAACGCACATTTGGACCAGAATTCAGCTCGCCCGGTCATAGACTACCTGCCCGTCCCATAATGTAGGATTGCATAGTTCCGTGTCTCAAGTAGCGAGCAAACAAAACAGGTACTTTGGTTTGTCCATTGCGTAAATTTCTTTGATTTGTCAACAATGCTGTGATTGCGCAAGATTTCAATTCTTGCGTCTCAGTAACATATTTGGAAGATAAATTTTTGGTTTCATCTCCGAGCAAATAAAGTTTCATTTTATTGTTGGAATGCTGGCAAGCTGTAAATAGATGATACATTATTTAGTAATGCTATTATTTTGCTGCTTATGATGGTCTTGCATAGACTTTGGACTGGAGGTCGCTCGATATTTTCGATATTTGCTTACTGCCATATTATAGACCTTCTTAAACTATGGTCTTCTTGAAGTAATTCTGAAAATAATCAAGATATTAGAAATTCTACATGTAGGATTATAGCAAAGTACTTGAAGTTCCTTTCAAGCCATTGAATCAAACAGAAGATGCACTAACCATCCGTGTAATGATTTTTAAAGATTTGGAGGCTATTCTCTCCGGAAGCCTTCTCCGGCGTGACAATTTCGAGCTCTTCTATGGTAGAAGTGATTGTTTTTGAGGCATCGAAAAGTTTGCAGAAAGAGAAGCCAAATATTGGAACTGCTTGTTGTCTTGTATTGTTCCAACGGATACATATTCTGGAAGAAATTTTAATAGATTGTATGCTCGACGTTTTGCGGGAGAATTTTACGCTATTCAGTGGTATAGCAGTGATTTTTTCCGTGGCATTCAGCGGTTTGTATGAAGGAAATCCCTATATTGGAACTACTCATTGTCTTACTTCGTTCGAAAGAAGACATGTTTTGGAAGAAAATTTGACGGATCATTTGCTTGACGTTACACGAGAAAGTCTAAAACTGTGTTGTTAAATTGAAGCAATCTTTTTTGTGTCATTCCAAAGTTTGGCTTCTGGGTCGAGGCTTTTCGTCTTCTTCGATCAGTCTAAAGGAAAGATTCTCTGCAAGAAGATTTGGCAGATTTCATATGCGTGATGTTCCAAGAGAGAATCTCGAGCTGTTCAGTGTGAAAGAAGCGATTTTTGTTGGCATTCAGCAGTGATTGTATCAGAAAACCTTTGCTTTGAAACTCCTGTTTTTTGTATCATTTGAAAGGAAGAAATCGCTACAAGAAGACAATCATAGTTAAAATTCTGCAAGAAATAACACAAAAGTAGAACTTTGAGCTGTTCACTGGCATAAGCGAATTCTTTTCGTGGTATTTGAGAGTTTGTGCCAAGAGGCTGAGAATTCGTGGTGTTCAAAACTTTGCATGGGAAACCTTTGGTTTGAAACTCCTGTTTTTTTGTATCATTTGAAAGGAGGAAATCGCTACAAGAAGACAATCATAGTTAAGATCACAAGAGGTAACACAACATACAATTTTGAGCTGTTCAATGGCATAGGAGCGATTTTTTGCGTGGTATTTGAGAATTTGTTTTAGGAGACTGAGAGTTCGTGGTGTTAAAATTTTGCATCGGGAAACGTTTGTGTTGAAAGTGTTATTGTCTTGCTTCATTGAAAAGTAGACATTCTCTACAACACAATATAACACCAACCTCGAACCCAGGGTCGCTGAAGGGAGGCTGAAGACACTGATAGCCCTGGAATCGAGGTTGAATATAACACAATATGAGTTTCAGTGTGTACCTTTACAACTATGGTAGCCCTGTGGTCGCAGTGCTCGCATGCATGCTTAATTTACCCGAAATCATCCTTCTAGTTCGAAGATATCGCAAGACATCGAAATTACGTTACGAGCGAAACGTCGTACCGATAATTCTCCTCGTAAGCCTTGCGCTGTCGGACTTTCTTGTTGGTTTCAATGTCATCCTTGTCAAGGTGGTATTTTATCTAATGGAATACAATGTGATACCAGTAAACTACCACACTTACGTGCTCTATAAAGTACTCACATTCATATTTCTGCGACTCTCGTTACTACTTTCAGTCTTCAGCCTACTTGCGATGACTATCGATAGACTGCTTGCTGTAAATAACCCGATAAATTACCGCGCGCAAATACGAACACGACATGGATTTATCGCTGTTGCCGTAACCTGGGTGTCATCATCGGCAATCATCGCTATTCATTACTACGTTTCGGTTTACGGCGAGGAAAGGTCGTTCGAACGCCGAATGCTTATCTTCCCGATAACCATAATCCCATCATCTATCGCCTTTGCGTTATGTTATGTCAAGATTCTACGAGAAGTTTTCGTTCAAGGCCGAGCAATGAAGCGAGTAGACGACATTGGAGCAGGTCGTCGCTGCCCGAGATATATACTAGAGCGAGAATTTAAAGTTTCTCGTTTCGCAGCTACTGTAGTCTGTGTGTTTATGATCTGCTGGTTGCCCCTGGCTCTGACTGGCCTCGTGGCTATTATTGGCGTGAAGATCGACCGCACCCTTCCAAATACGATGTTCCTGCTCTCCTTCCTCAATTCCGCTCTTAACCCTTTAATTTACTTTGCGTTCAAAGAGAAGCTCAGCCGGCGTTTCCATCTTTTAGCCTCGCTTTTCAGAAGAAAGAGGCATGGTTTTCAATTGAGAGTGAGAAGTGAGCGAGCACATACGAAGTCAACGATAGTCTTCAAAACCTCGCTTCCAGTCATGGCTAAGAGTATAAGATGGCGTGATATGGAGCATAGAATGTGATTTTCTGCCACATTGCATTTTAATCTGCACTGCACTCTGATTCGTAAACGCACCTATCTCAATTCTTGCAGACCGTGATAAACTAGCGAGCAGACATAAAAATACAACAAAAAGCGTATCTGCGTAGATCTGCACATTTGCGTGTACCCTGTTTAGACATGTACACTTTTGCGGTTGGGTCTCTGCGAATGTTGTGTTCAAGAAGCCCAATATATTTTCTCTTTGACTTGATGAAGTTGGCTTTATTCCACGTTGAAGATCAGGAATATTCAAGATTATTGATGGAAAGTTTCTGATTTATCGTCTCTAAAACAAGACCTTCCCAACCGTTACTGTGATTGTTAGGAGCCTCTCCTGACAACAAGGTTTCATAAATGAACCTCAGTGAATCTGCACAGAACTTCGTAAATTTGTAAACTGATAACTTGTCGTAAAGAGACAGATCTGCTCGAGTCTGAAATATTTTGCTTGTATCATTATAGGTAACCTGTACATTTTTTGGATAAGATCAAACATATTTGATTGTTTATGATACACGGACATGGATAATATCATGACTGAACAAATTTGGGATGAAAATTTGTCTTAAGCTCTAACTTTAAAGTAATGCTCTCCATTTAAAGACCCTCTGCTAACCATGAGGCTTTGCGTGCTGCGCATGAGAAAACAACACAACACAGGCCTAGCATCAGAGACTTTCAGATAATCTGAAAGTCAATTTGTAGTGCATTTTAGGACAGCAACTGCGTGCAAAGCCATATGGTTAGCAGAGAGTCTTTAACAAGATTTTTCTTGCAAGCTTCTTAAGAGCTTGCCAAAATATTGGAAGCACCAAGCACACCAAAAATGTAAAAATCGTTTATGGCGTAGAACGCTTCTAATCAAACATTTGAATACTTTATAAGCCCTCCGCAGGAGCTAAGAATGTTTAAGTGGCGAGCGAAGTGAGCGCTTTTACTTCATAGTTTCTTTTTCATTTCATTTAATATTCTTTATACACAAATTAACCCTTCAGCAAATTAAAATATATAATAACTACTTACAACGATAAAAATTTGAAGAATATAAACCTACACCCCTATAAAACCTAACCATTGCTGATCTTCCAGGGAGTTGCGTTTGAGAGTCTAGCTATTTAGATGCGATTTAAGTTCTTTTTTAAAACGATTCAGCGTTGGTAGCTCACGAATTTCGGCAGGTGTGTCATTCCACATCTTGAGAGATGTGTAGTGAAAGCCTTTTTTCAAATTCAGTCCTATATCTAGGGATCTGGAGATCTTTACAATGCCTCGTATTGTAGGTCGAGTGGAAAGATCTCAGTTGGTATTTATCCCATAGTCTTTCAGGGCATGGTCTGTTCATAATCTTGTAGGTCATGACATTCCGATCGTAACGGAAAAGATTTTCTACGTGAGTAATTCAGATATATGCAGAATAGGCATTTGCTTTCTGTCTAATTAACTTTTTACTTTTACTTGAGCACTTTTTCTTCAGTGAGGAAAATATATGTTGAATAAATTACAGTTAGCGTATTGTCAAGAAACTTATTGGATGTGACTACAGAGTGAAACCTTAACTGCTTCTTGTTGTAATTTGGCCAATGGACACCTGCACCAAAAGATGCATACATTTTAGATATTTGAGGAAGTGCCGACAGTTGTCGGATAAAACCTGACAGAAGTATATTGCATATGCACTTTCATAGAATTTTTGAGCGGAAAGGTTTTCTGTGTTCGTAGGGAAAGGGAAATTACTTCAAATTATGAGAAAAAACCGCGCGTCAAAGTAGTGAGATTAAGTTATCAACCGGAATTATAGGGACAATTACTTTAAGACAACTGGCAATGCAAAATTATCATTATCGCATTTAAAGGTGGCAGAAGCGGTTCACGTCAAACATTTTAACCTATTTTTTGCTGACGAAATGAAAACGTCTCGTTGTTAGTGAATTTACACCGCTTAAATTACCAAAATCAAAAATTCAGATGAAGCATCTCATTTTCAAGTAAAATATTATTCTTATTCACATAATATGGATGTAAAGAATACTTTAAAGCTAACAAAGAACTGAGGGTATGTCGCTTTAATCGGGTTTTTAGTATCTTCCTACAGCCCTTGGCTTCAGGAGAGAAATAGAAGCAATGCTGTCCATTAATTAAAGGCGATACTGTTGTTCATGAATACCCTCTTTAAGTACTTTCAGCCAATAAGAACAAATGTATCTTGAGATAATCATAGTAAGAGAGGATTTGGATAACTTCGGGAAAGACTATGCTTGCAGTAAGGCAACATCTATCGGCCTTAATTGAAAACCTTGGAATTTGATGTTTATTGACTTTTAATTCATCAGCCACAAATTTTTTTTCTGAACCTGACTCTTTGTAATTTAAATGCACACTCGCGATTTTATCGGCGAGCGCTCAAACCTTCATCACTAGCCCATATCATAAAACTAACGATGCCTTCTCACTTTTACATAACAAGCATATCAAGAGTGAGGTATTTCTACCAGTAGAAAGCAGTGATTCCCATTAATTATACCACAAGTGTCCACGTTACTAATATAAACACTAACACCGGTAAAGCTATGATGCTCATTAAGTAGTTGCAACCAATCTTATTGCAGTCTAAACATGTACGATCTGCCACTTGAGTTTCTTATTGTGAATGTTCCCTTTGTTTGCACATAATTTTTAAACCACGCACAGATGCTTCTTTCCAACACGCAATGATAAAACAGGGGGCACCGCTACACATCTTGTAGCCATACTAGAATAAGCGCAGATAGGTATGCGGCAATTTCATATTTGATTCTTTTAAGAAGGGTTGCCCTTCAGCCGGAGCTGTTTTACGAGCGGCCCTCAACTAAAAACATTAATTACAATATAAAATCACCAAGAAGAAATAATATACAATATAAAAAAAGCCTAATACAAATTTTATGTAGTTGCAATGACGTGCCAAGCCAAGCCGTTGCCCGCATGACAATTCAACAAGAGTCCATGCTTGCTTGACCTTATGGCGCTTCACTGTTTGTCTTTTTAACCCTGACACAGGAACGCAGTACCTACTACCTGCACAAAAGATTAAAATCAATGAAATTACAAAGAGAGCGACATTTCTTTTTATGATTGAAAGTAATATTACATTTCTCCCAGCATTGAGCAAACGCTTGTGTGGCAAAGTATAACTAATGGATTTCTACATTCCCAGATCACCATGAAAACTTTTTCTCTTTGTCCATTCACATCGAGTCTTTACTAAATCTGATCGACGTTTTTTGATCGTTTTCAGAGTTTTTGAGAACAAAAATTTTAAGAAACTAGCTTATAGCTCAAGAAATAGCCTGCGTCGCAGACCAGAATTCGGTCTGCGACGCAGGCTACGCAAGAAACAGAAGACTAGAAAATTTACAAAAAAATGCTAGAATCTAATTCTGGATTTTAGCTAAGGATTAAGCCATAAATCTTAAAAATTGATCTAGTATACGATTTATCGTGGCCTGTCAAAAGTGGATGGTTTTTTTGGCGCACCCGGTACAAAGAAGCAATATTTGTTGACAATTTTAAGATGAGAAAGTACTCAAATTACTAAACATTTATTCATCATACGTTAATTTCTAGATACAATATTTTTAGTTTCTGCTCTGTGCGATTTTCTAGTCTTAAAATAGCCTTAAACTGCAAGGACCTGTGTGTCTTTAAACACATTTTTGTCTGTTTTATGGGTAATTTACTCACGATCACAATTTGAGCTTTCATATTGCTCGAGAAATTGCTTCTTTGGAAATACAGCAGCGGGTCGCAGAAAAAAGTACCCAAGTTTGAAAAAACGCCAAAATGTAATTACGAGGCCAATCTTTTAAGTGCAGATTTTATAACAGCTTCAGTTGCTTTTGATTGGCTCGCCATTTTAAAGCAATAACAATCGCAGCAAATTTGAGCAATTAGTTTCTGCTCTGTGCGATTTTCTAGTCTTAAAATAGCCTTAAACTGCGAGGACCTGTGTGTCTTTAAACACTTTTTTGTCCGTTTTATGGGTAATTTACTCACGATCACAATTTGAGCTTTCATATTGCTCGAGAAATTGCTTCTTTGGAAATACAGCAACGGATGTCGCAGAAAAAAGTCCCCAAGTTTGAAAAAACGCCAAAATGTAATTACGAGGCCAATCTTTTAAGTGCAGATTTTATAACAATAGCTTCAGTTGCTTTTAATTGGCTCGCCATTTTAAAGCTATAACAATTGCAGCAAATTTGAGCAATTCTTTTAGGCCTGTTTTGAAGGATTTTGAGATGAAGCTTTTTTATGAAATCGCCTTGTAATTTGAGAACCATAAGACCGATTTTGACAAACTAAATTTTCTTATCTAAGTTGATATGTTAGCTACACAGGTATTATCAGTTAATAGGAATCTGATAAATGGTTTGAGAGCTACCCACTCTCCGTCGCAGAGGCTGTTGTTTGCAAACGAGCAGAACGTGAAGCTCCGAAGGAGAAAAGAGCGCGCAGCACGATGGCCTTGTTGTTTGCAAACGAGCAGAACGTGAAGCTCCGAAGGAGCAAAGAGCGCGCAGCACGATTTCATCCGCTCGATGCGCCTTCGGCGTGGATCATTTCATCCGTCCTCCGGTAATACAGCCTCTGCGAAGGAGAGTGAGAGCTACCGGTTTTCAAGCGTTTAAACATTTCTCTGATTCATCCGGTGTTATTACGAAATCTGCCATTTTGGTTTCAGCAACATATGTCCAATGCCCCATTAACAATCTTTTCACACTTGCAAAGTGTTACAAGTACATGTACAGATGCATTTTAAGGAGTTTCTACTGGCCAAAGGTGTGGCAAATTACATCGTTAATTAGAAACTCAGCTTCTGATTGGCTAATTTCAAACTTGCTGCTATGCGTTAACGATATAAAAGAACGATAATGTCCAGTAATGTCTAGATTTTGCCGTTAGTAGTCCTGACAGAGGCCTTTGAAGACTGGTTTCTTCACCTGCTTGTAATTTTTGAAGTTAAGAAAACCTTAAGAAGAACGTTTCAGTAAGGTAGGCATGGATGTTTAATACTTCCACAATATTCCTCTATTTCGGGCAGGTCAGTGAATGTATCCTTTTTCATGCATTTAACTAAGGTATTGCAACAGACCTTTCGCAGACTAAGTCATTTCTTTGAAATACAGCCTTTGCTTTGCCCTGATAAAATTTGGAACTAAAGCCTGGTTCACGTTAGGTCGTTGCAATCGCTGGAGTCTTTGAGGTCACTCGATCAAATGAAAATAACGACCCAAAGGATACAAAAGACTGAATGTGAGCGGCGAAAGTAAACTCCTCGACGACCCTGACGACATCAACGACTGAGTTTTTGCCGTTCACATTCAGTCTTTCGGGTCTTTTGGTCGTTTGTCCCAATGACCCCAGCGACTGCAGCGATTGCACCGACCTAATGTGGACCAGGCTTAAAGTAAATCAACGGGGTTAAAAGGCAACTTAGCTAGGGGGACTGGGTCCATGTAAATAGAACCTATTGTATTTGATGTTTTCGATCGATGAAAACAATAGGAACATAAGTGGCGCGTGCCGTTCTTTTGTGCTATGTTTAGACTAGATCGCTATATCTCCGTTCATTTACTTTAAGTCCCAAAAAGCGTGCATTGCTCTCAGCAACGCATGGAATGGTTTTGCTCGCGTATTTGCATCAAAATGAGCACGGTATACATTTCTGGCTGTACCGGGATTGCAACCTTTCCCTTGAGTTGAAAATATTTTCAGAAATCGTCTAGTAAGAGGGCATGTACGATACAAAAACCATTTAAATAGCAGGCTGTGTGCATTTAGTACTTTGAAACATCCTTCCTTCAAGTTTCAGTGCAAGACACAATTTTTGTTTAAAATTTTTGCCCAAAGGTTCGTAAAATGTGTGGTTCTTATATTTAAACAAAGTTGTTTAGATGGATATTGCCTCCTTCTTCGTATTGACTAGCTTGAAAGGAACTTGGTATAATTTTTACCGTGAGCTGTTTGTGGTATACAACACCACAGGAACGATACCAAGGGGAGCGAAAGTCAATGACTACCCCATGGCCAAAACATAAAGACACGCAACGTAAAGCTACGTACAACTACTGGACACTACTAACGATTAAAAACTAATGGATACTATACTAGGTTCTGTCTGACATTAGATATCGGGTCAGGATTGAGATGAAATTAGAAAGTCACGAGAGTAGCTCGTTCAAGAATTATTTTCAAATTACTGTAGTACAACCTTTGATCAAGTCTTAGACGTTTTCTTGTTTCTCTCTCGCAGATATCTTCAGATAGCTGTTCGCCAACGCAGAAGCAATTGGCCTAACGTAAATAACGATGGCGCGGAAGGTCGATTTATCATACGTTCTTTACTACTACATAAGTCCATTTGTGTCCGTAATAATCATCTTACTGAACGCAGCTGAAATCATCGCCCTGGCAAAAAGACTTCGCCACAAGATGCCGAATGGCAGAATTAAAAATGTCATTCCTCTTATATTCCTCATCAATCTTGCAGTGTCTGACTTGTTTGTTGGTCTGACTCTTTTCACGAGCAAATTCCTCATTTATCTTTCAAGATGGAAAGCTATCAAATGGAGTAAGGGTGTGCAATTTGCTTACAATATTTTAGTGTTTGTTGTTCTGCGAATATCTCTTCTAACCTCAGTCTTCAATTTGATGTCTCTGACGGTGGATAGGCTGTTCACGATTCGAAATGCGATGTTGTATCGCATGAAATTCCTCAAGAAGCATGCACTCATTGTTATTGCAATTTCTTGGCTTCTGTCTGTTGTGTTTGTTGGTATTCATTTTTACATTGTGTATTACAGTGGTCTGGTTATTTGGGCTTATGACTTGGTTATTTTCCCTGCAGTTGTTTTTCCGGCTACTTTTGTTTTCGGGATTGGATATTGGAAGATTATCAAGTCCGTGTCTGCGCAGGGGAAGGAACTGCGACGCTTTGCCACTGGTGGTGACAAAAATGACAGCAACAAACTTGACAACAACAGCAACAGAAGCAGCAGCAGCAGCAACAACAACAAGGCTGGTAACCATAGCGACGTCCCACCTCATATCCTCAAACGTGAATTGGCAATTTCTCGCCTTGCAGGGACGGTTGTGTTTGCATTCATAGTCTGTTGGGTCCCTGTCGCCATAATCGGATGTCTCTTACTGGCAGGAGCTCTCCCCAGTAAATTCGAGTATCAGCGCTTTGTAATCAACATGGGGTTCTTCCTAGCCTTCGTCAACTCGGTCATCGACCCGATCCTCTACTTTGGGTTTAAAAACAAGGTTTTAAGAAATCTCAAAGGATGGGTGTTAAAATGTTGCAAGAAGAAGCCAAGCAATTCTGAGCCGTTGAAATTGAACAAATATGGAAAGCAGACAAACTTGATGGTCATGCCATATGGTAGCAAGTCAGGTGACTCTACTGGGCCTAGTCATGCCACGAGCTGCGTGTCAATTGACACGATATTGTAAGGCAGAACAGAGCACAAACCATGACGAACACTCGGATCACAGGGAAACCAGGAAATACTTGCTGCTAAAAATAAAAATTGTCTTGCTTTTTCCCCTGTGCGCTTGATCATTTTTGTACTTTAGTCCCCTGTGTTCTGGTTGCATATTAGCAGCAATTATTTCCCGGTTTCCCTGTGGCCATGTGAGTTGTGATAAAGGACATTTTGAAAATGGATGACTCCCCACAAAGACGATGACTTTTCACACGATTATGCTAAACTAACGCTAGATGTAAATTCGTGACAAAGTATACATATTTAAACCAAGATTATATTGCATAATGTATATACAAAGTTGTTATCATAGAATGAAAACATTAGCCTATGTAACTCAACGAAGCTGAAAATTTGAAATGTTTTCCGTCGATCGTATGTGATACATAAAGAAGCTACTCGGCAAAAATTATTTAATTTCAACAAATTTCAAGCCTTTCCATAATTTAAATTTGTTTGCTTGCTTTTTTATTTTTGATGGTTTTGTCCAAAGTTAGGTCAATAAGTTTTGTCCTAGTTTCTGGAACATATAATTTCTATTTTATACTATTTTGCTATTTTTGGTCGTAAATTTCGATGATTTCGTTTTGATGCTCCATGATTGAAGTTGTCTTTGAGGATAAGAGGGGGATGGCTCAATGGTAGCGCGCTTGACTACAAACCTGAGGGATGGTGGTTCGAGTCACCGACCTGACGAACCTGCTACGTAGAGTGCGGAGNAATTGTATTGTTTACTGTTCAGCTTCTGAATAGATACATAAAATGCTGGAATGGGTGCTTAGATTTACCCTATATCATGCCACTATGTCATACATTAAGACAACTAAACCCTTTAAGTGAATTTTGAACTTCAGAAGCAGCAGCCCCTTCCCCTTGTTTCTTTTGTTCTGTTTGTGTACATTATAAAGCTTAGTTTATTGTAAGTGTCTCTCGTAGTGGGAACACGATGACCTTGTGTCTTTTCCCTCTATGAGGGGCACAGTTAAATGTAAATAGTAGTTTATATTTTAAGTTTTTATGTTCATATGACACAGATTTACCTTTTATCTTTCGATATGTACTCATTTCTCCTCTTAACCCTAATCTACATGGGGGGGGGCAAAAAAGGCCCCCCCAAGCAAACTTCCTCTAATTGCTCTTAAACTACTCGTGATAAAAGACTAGAACCTTTTGACTTTTAATAAAATTTAATATTGTATCAAATAAACAATAATTCATTGTTATATAATTGGTCACGTGACTATGGCATGCCCATATTTGGAGAGAGGTCTCAAAGAAAACCATTAAAACGCGCATAACATTTCCCATACACATCTGATTTTAATGAAATTGGTACCAATCAATTTGCCTTGAAGTTTACTTTCATTTGATATATAAATGTTTGTGTTTTGCTGACATCAGCAAAATTTAAGATATATGACGTCATACTTACATATGACGTCATATTTATGATAAACATATGAAATAATTAGTGTATTATGATTGAAATTGATCAATTAACAATTCAAGATCAATTTCCTTTAGTTTATATGACTAAAACTTGGTCAAAAATACCAATATGGCATCAGCAAATTTGCTGGGGTATCATGTATGACTTTGATTGACAGTTTTTATAACAATAGAATTTAAAAAATATAATTTTTTGGCAGTTTTTATCAAGAACAATCATTATCCATCATATAGATAGCTTCAAAGTTGTTAATTAACAATTTGCCTCTGAAACATTTAAGTTTTTAGGAGAAGAACCAAAATCAGCAAATTTCCATTGTTTTTGCGTTGCCAAGCAACAGGTCATGTGACTAATTAGCATATAATGCTATTTTTAGAATCATAATTGCTTGGTAATTATGTGTACCAATTTGCGTTGCCGTAGACATCTCGGTTGCTGAGAAAATCAGGGGGGCCTTTTTGCCCCCCCCCATGAAAAAGTAGTACTTGATTTACCCATGTAGAATAGGGTTAAAGGGGCTCCGTCTCCAAATTTCGATCGAAACGGTAATTTAGCAGTTTTTGATAAGCAATATCTCACTGTATCTTCATCGTTTTTTCAAAAATGGAAGCGTTATTTTGAAGATAAATCTTTGTACTTCACAGAGGAACAAACCAAACATTAATATCTTTTACGATTGCTCAGATATAAGTGGATTTTTAATGGTCACTTTTTGGTGGCCTGGGTGAAGCCACTAAACAAACTACACAAGACAATGGACACGTGCCTAAAACAATGGTGTTTACAGATTTGTTTACGATTTGGCATCGGAGTATGAGGTGCCAACACCGCCAAAATTCAGCCTGTTGTTTTAATGCAGCATGCAGCAATTTCTGTTTCATGGTGCTTGTTTATTAAAACATGGTGCCTATTTATTAAACTAGCAATAACAATAGTCAGTGAGTGCGGCGTATTGGCTTTTGTACCAAGTGGGAAAAGACTAGCCTGCGTGCAGCCTCAAACTCCTTTTCCTTTGAGGAGGAGTTTGAGGCTGCACGCAGGCTAGAAAAGACAACAAAAACAACATTTGAACAACGTATTATCATGACATTCCACCATGAAATAAACTACAATTAATTTAATCCTGCTGATCATTGAATAGCTGTGGTCCAGCAGTTGGCTATATAAAATCACCTGAACTTGCCAAGAAATTGCAGTTCTTCCTGCAGCTGTGTTTAGAGTTTTTATTTATCCACCCAGGTGAAAAAACTTCTGTGGCCAGGCCTAATCAAATCTTCCTCTTGTCCCAAACCAAAGGCAAATATGCTGCGAAAAGACAGCTTGGCTTTTAAATGTTCTCCAATACAGGTCTGCAAAGAAAACAAAGAATAAACCAGACAGGATAATATAATTCACAAAAACCTCGCAATTTATTATCATAATTTGTTTGCAAATCAAATCGGCCTACTAAGCTTTCTTTCAACGAAGTTTGTTGGGATCATCATTCATCAGATCATACACAACTTGCACAACAGAACACAGATCGATGCTTGTCTACACTCATATATTTCCAAGACTGCTTGCATGAATTTTCCTGATAATAAATTTGACAATGTGTGGTTTTACTTACCCGCTTCTTCCGCTTGCTAACTTCAAAACGACGAGCCCTTTTCAATTCTGCTTCACTTCGATATGTTTTCCTCTGGCCATGTTTCGCCTCCGCCCCCGCAGTTGCTTCGCAGCAGTTTACCTCCTTTGAAACATGGAATCGAGATCACTTATTTATTTCGTTCGACAGACATTATTATGACAGTAATCGCTCGCAAGATTTTAATTCAACTCGAATAGATTTGTGGCTTCGCCGCAAACAGTGCCCTTTCATGGTGCCTTGTTTTAGAAAATGCTGCATATATTTTCAACATTGTTGTGCTTCCTTTAATAATGGTGCCTGCGTTGCCAGGAGATATGGTACCCCATTCAAAATTTGCAGCAGACTGGGACGAGAAGAGTCTGGTGACTTCAAGCACTAAAGGTGATTATTGATGATTATTGACATTTCCTGAAACAGAAATTGATGCATGCTGCATTAAAAAACTAGGCTGAATTTTTGGCGGTGTTGGCACCTCATATCGGAGCCCCTTCAGCCAATTCGCGTGCACAAAGGGCGAGGTAGCTATTCAGGAGCAAGAGTGAATTTCGTGGGACAAAAGAATCAGTTCTCTGATAAGACAAAGCGATTTACTGTTATGATGAATAGATTTTGCTTCAGTGCAGCCAACCAAGAGATTTTTCTCTCTGTGTTTATTTTGATTTGATTGAGTGCATTCAGAGATGTGAGATCTTTTCGTCAAAATCGTAAATCTCTTTGTCTTAAAGAACGCATGTCAATTATCATGCTTTGCGAGATTTGTCTAAGAAGAGACACCATTTTCATATCGTACGAAAATCAACTGCAGGTTGAATCTAAGTCAATCGGGCTCTCTAAAATTCAAATCTTTAATTTGTTGATTTCCTGTTGTCTTCCTCATTCGTGGTGCTGCCTTGGCTTGTTTTATGGTTGTTTTGGTTACGGACCTGTGAAGATATCTGCTCCGAAGATAAAGCAAAATAGGCCTAGTTTCCAAAGGTTAAAAACACATATCATAATATCATAAAGAGACACCACTCCCCCTGGTGATAATGAGGCCCCGGGGGGGGGGGGGCACTTCGATAATTTTTGTAGCAGGTATGTGCCGCTGGACAGGGTATCATTTTTAGCGATTTTGCTCCCAAACAGGGTATCCTTTTTCTCAAAAGTGCTCCCAGAGGGGTGTATAGTTTTGAAATAATTGCTATTGCAATTTTGCTATTGTTTTTTGCCAGTTTGCTCCCAGACAGGGTAGTCAATTTGAAAAAGATTGCTCCCATACAGGGTGGAAATTTCAATATCTCAGAGGCACACCCCCATACATTTTGAGGTCAAGTGCCCCCCCCCCCCCCCGGGAGGGGGCCCTCCGACATGCCCCTGTAGTCCCGNTATGCTGGAAGTAGTTTGAAGATCTGATGAGATGAGAACAGAAGAAAAGACGAACGAAATCTCTTGGGAAAGCAAAATTGGTATGTTTTAACAACGCAAAGGATTATTTTGTCAAATCCATATTTTACGAGAGAAATTTCTTGTTGGTTTAATCATATCGACTTTGAGAAGCTTGCTTATGCTGGAAGTAGTTTGAAGATCTGATGAGCTGAGAACAGAAGAAAAGACGAATGAAATCTCTTGGGAAAGCAAAATTGGTATGTTTTAACAACGAAAAGGATTGTTTTGGAAGATCCATATTCTACGAGAGAAATTTCTTGTTGGTTTAATCATATCGATCTTGAGAAGCTTTCTTATGCTGGAAGTAGTTTGAAGACCTGATGAGTCGAGAACAGAAGAAAAGACGAATGAAATCTCTTGGGAAACCAAAATTGGTATGTTTTAACAACGAAAGAGATTTGTTTTTGGAAAATCCATATTTTGCAACAAAGTGTTCATGTTAGAAGCTTGTGTATTCTAGAAATTGAATAAAGTTGATTGTCAGATCCTGCAAATTGAAGACATTGAAGCAAAGCAATCGAAATCTCTTTGGAAAAATCTTTTAGCGACGAGAAAGTTCTTTTTAAAGATCCATGTTCAACAATAAACTTTTCTTTTGTTGTTACGAAGAAGCATGTTAGGAACTTGCATGTTCTAGAGTAGAATATAGTTGGTTGGTAGATCCTGTTAGCTGGAAGACATCGAAGAAAAACAATCGAAGCCTCTTGAGCAAAGTTGGTATCTTCTAGCGACGAGAAAATTCTCTTGGAAAGTTTCATATTTACAACAGGAAGATCTTTTGTTATTGCTGAGAAAATTATTTCGGGAAGCATTCTCTAAAGAGATCATTGGGAAAATACAGCTGAAGCTTGGCGAGGTGACAAGACAGAGAGAAAACCACGTTTTTGAAGAGTCGTTCTTTAATACATGACAGGTACCTATCTTATTTCTTCTAGGAAGAAAAACCAAGTTTCGAAAGTCCTCGGTTGCTCCTAAAAGCTGCTTCCCTCTGCGCGATGAACTGTCATCTCTTTCCTCGTCGCCAACTTTTCAAATGCGGTGGAAGTTCATCTTGCACTGGGAACGACCTTTGACTGTACAGCGTGATTCACAATGGTCGTAAAAGTCAGGCTTTACAGTCAAATGTCCTTCCCAGTGCAAGATGAACTTTCATCACATTTGAAAAACTGGCGATGATAGTTTATTTCACAGAGGGAACCAGCTTAAGTAATCATAGTGAAATTTTTTAAATTTTAGATAACTGTTCTCCGTTGTTCAATGCACATTTTTTTCAGCTGGTTGATAGCAGTGATTTGATATTTCTTGTCACTGGAGTGAAAATTTCATATATCCATACAGCTGGTCAACTTAATTAAAATCTCAACAGGAACTAATCGACCCACCGTCGAGGAAAGATAAATTTTAACTTTTTTGATAGATTCTTTACAAATTGCCATGCGAATTTTTAAGCTATTTTTCTTTCTGAAGAATGGATTTCCTTCAGCGCAGCCGATCATAATGTTTTGCAATATCTGTTTATTTTGATTTGGTTGAGTGTGCTCAAAAGTGTGAAATCTATTCTTCAGAAAGGCAAATTTCTTTGTAATGTAATGGAGCTGACTCTTTTGTTTTACAAAATTCACCTTTGCTCAGCAGATCTGGACTTTGGAATTCAAAAGATTGAGGTCGGAATTGAGGTGTCCGATATTAAAGACCCTCTGCTAACCATTAGGCTTTGCGTGCTGCGCATGAGAAAACAGCACAACACCGGCCTAGCATCAGAGACTTTCAGATAATCTGAAAGTTCATTTGCAGTGCAGATAGCAACGGCGTGCAAAGCCACATGGTTAGCAGAGGGTCTTTAAAGAGCCATTGTCACCCAGGCTCCTTTGCGGGCATGCTGCAATTTCAGACTGTCTGAAAATCAAATTTGGCCTAAGCAGAAAATATGGATCCACATGGCAGTAGTTAAATTGCAAGAAATTTAAAACAGGGTCTTTATAAAGCAATTTGCCGCTTTCGAAAATAGATTTTACATTTCTGATTCCACCCAATCAATTAGAAATAAATAGAGAGAGCAAAGCCTTATGTTTGGCTAGGCTGAAGGTGTAAAGTTGTTGTTAGGGTTCCCAAATTAGACTGACTACACGAGTCTCAATTTTCAGCATTGAATTGAATGATAGTTAGTATGAGAGAAAATAAAAACATCAGATTAAAAACATTGAACGAATACAAGGAATCACTTCGTCAGTCTACTCCCAAATCGCATTGTCATATCAGAGCAAATCTTTTCTTNCGCTGGAGGTGTGAATTCAATGTATTGCTCGTGCGGTGTAAAGCGCGAACGTTATTTGGACAGCGTCAAAAAGAACGCTGGAAGTAAATTATGAATTCATCTTAGTGCTGTCCCCCCGTCTCTGCCCAATTGTTCATGTAATTAACATTCTGTCGAATTAGAAACCTATGTGCTCTTTAATCAATTGTACGTACATTTGTAAGTATTATTGTGGGTGCTGGAAATTCTGTTTGTGTTATTTGATGAACAGAAATTAATCATTCGTGGAGTCTTTATTTATCATCAGATTTTTTCCTGGTTTAAATCATATCGAATTTGAGAAGCTTGCTTATGCTGGAAGTAGTTTGAAGATCTGATGAGCTGAGAACAGAAGAAAAGACTATTGAAATCTCTTGGGAAAGCAAAATTGGTATGTTTTAACAACGAAAAGGATTATTTTGTCAAATCCATATTTTACGAGAGAAATTTCTTGTTGGTTTAATCATATCGACCTTGAGAAGCTTGCTTATGCTGGAAGTAGTTTGAAAGACCTAATGAGTCGAGAACAGAAGAAAAGACGAATGAAATCTCTTGGGAAACCAAAATTGGTATGTTTTAACAACGAAAGAGATTTGTTTTTAGAAAATCCATATTTTGCAACAAAATGTTCGTGTTAGAAGCTTGTGTATTCTAAAAATTGAATAAAGTTGATTGTCAGATCCTGCAAATTGAAGACGTTGAAGCAAAGCAATCGAAATCTCTTTGGAAAAATCTTTTAGCAACGAGAAAGTTCTTTTTGAAGATCCATATTCAACAATAAACTTTTCTTTTGTTGTTACGAAGAAGCATGTTAGGAACTTGCATGTTCTAGAAGTAGAATATAGTTGGTTGGTAGATCCTGCAAGCAAGACGTTGAAGAAAAACAATGGAAACCTCTTGAGCAAAGTTGGTATCTTTTAGCGACGAGAAACTTCTTTTGGAAAGTTTCATATTTTACAACAGGAAGATCTTTTGTTGTTGCTTAGAAAATTGTTTTGGGAAGCATTCTCTGAAGAGAGCATTGGGCAAATACAGCTGAAGCTTGGCGATGTGACAAGACAGAGCGAAAACCACATTTTTGAAGAGTCGTTCTTTAATACATGACAGGTACCTATCTTATTTCTTCTAGCAATAAAACCCAAGTTTCGAAAGTCCTCGGTTGCTCCTAAAAGCTGCTTCCCTCTGCGCGATGAACTGTCATCTCTTTCCTCGTCGCTAACTTTTCAAATGCGGTGGAAGTTCATCTTGCACTGGGAACGACCTTTGACTGTACAGCGTGATTCACAATGGTCGTAAAAATCAGACTTTACAGTCAAATGTCCTTCCCAGTGCAAGATGAACTTTCATCACATTTGAAAAACTGGCGATGATAGTTTATTTCGCAGAGGGAACCAGCTTAAGTAATCATAGTGAAATTTTTTAAATTTTAGATAACTGTTCTCCGTTGTTCAATGCACATGTTTTTCAGCTGGTTGATAGCAGTGATTTGATATCTCTTGTCAACTGAGTGAAAATTTCATATATCCATACAGCTGGTCAACTTAATTAAAATCTCAACAGGAACTAATCGACCCACCGTTTTGTAAGTCGAGGAAAGATAAATTTTAACTTTTTTGATAGATTCTTTAAAAATTGCCATGCGAATTTTTAAGCGATTTTTCTTTCTGAAGAATGGATTTCCTTCAGCGCAGCCGATCATAATGTTTTGCAATATCTGTTTATTTTGATTTGGTTGAGTGTGCTCAAAAGTGTAAAATCTATTCTTCAGAAAAGCAAATTGCTTTGTAATGTGATGGAGCTGACTCTTTTGTTTTACAAAATTCACCTTTGCTCAGCAGATCTGGACTTTGGAATTCAAAAGATTGAGGTCGGGATTGAGGTGTCCGATATTAAAGACCCTCTGCTAACCATGAGGCTTTGCGTGCTGCGCATGAGAAAACAGCACAACACCGGCCTAGCATCAGAGACTTTCAGATAATCTGAAAGTTTATTTGCAGTGCAGATAGCAACGGCGTGCAAAGCCACATGGTTAGTCTTTAAAGAGCCATTGTCACCCAGGCTCCTTTGCGGGCATGCTGCAATTTCAGACTGCCTGAAAATCAAATTTGGCCTAAGCAGAAAATATGGATCCACACGGCAGTAGTTAAATTGCAAGGAGTTTAAAACAGGGTCTTTATAAAGCAATTTGCCGCTTTCGAAAATAGATTTTACATTTCTGATTCGACCCAATCAAATAGAAATAAATAGAGAGAGCAAAGCCTTATGTTTCGCTAGGCTGAAGGTGTAAAGTTTGTTGTTAGGGTTCCCAAATTAGACTGACTACACGAGTCTCAATTTTCAGCATTGAATTGAATGATAGTTAGTATGAGAGAAAATAAAAACATCAGATTAAAGGGGCCTGTGCAAGATAGATCCTTTGCGGGCGTGCATGCAATCAAAACAAAAACAAATGCTGGCAAGGGCTTCATGTATGCAACTTCTAAGGTCCTGAATTGTGTCGCCTATGCTATGGGATCTTATAAGTACATTTCAGGACCTTAGAAGTTGTATACATGAAGCACTTCCCAAAGTCGTTGTGCGTGAACGATCTTTTATCGCACGTTTCCTGCTTGGCCTTCGTCCAAATGTTATATGTTGACTCTGAAAAGTACACCACATGTCGAACTTCTCACCGCTTCGATATTCCAAGCTGACTGCCTGTCCCTGACATGATGCTCTTTCAAACAAAAGCTGGTAACATCAGACAAGCTGCTAGGCGGCAGCCATCTTACTTTCTGATAATCAGAAAGTCAACTTCGGCGCGCAAAGGATCTATCTTGCACAGGCCCCTTTAAAAACATTGAACGAATACAAGGAATCACGTCGTCGGTCTACTCCCAAATCGCATTGTCATATCAGAGCAAATCTTTTCTTTTACAAAATTCATAATTGTTGTTTATTTGACTGGCGGAGTTTGAAATGAAAACTTATTCAAATTCAAATTTTGAAATACATACACAATAAATATATCATCTATATATATCATTGTATCTATAAACATTATGTAGGCTTTTTGCTGTTTTTGTTATCTGTTTGCTAAAAATAAATAGTTCGGGACATCATGTCTTCACCTGCCTCTACCGTATAAAAATATTTATGAAAAATAAATGGTCGTTCTCTTATTTCTTATGAACCTGTTTGTTCAAGACAGGTCGGCAGATCTTTGCGTATTAGGATCCCACTCATGTTTTTGAATAATTGTAAACCAAGGCAAAATGATTTGAAATTAATTTTCTTCAAGTTTGAAGGATGATGTGATGTTAGAATAGACGATTACGCTAAAGATGGCGGCGAGGAACTTTTTACCAAGATGCATTGCATTCCAGTTAAGAATCTTTAACGATTCTGTAGGAATTCGATTAAAGAACGCAATGCATCTTGCCGCCATCTTTAGCGTAATCATCTATTGTGATCATTTTTGGCTTGAAAATATAATTGAATTAAATGGTTTTCATCAAGTTTTCAAACCAATGACAATTTTTACAATCGATTTTTCTTTCTTACGACTGGGAACTGTTTGATTCTGACTATATTTACGAAATGACAAAATTAATTTGATAACAAATTATAGATTTTATGAAAATACTAAAAACAGGTCTTAAATGAATCCATTATTTTCATATCACAAAATTGAGGTACAGTAGAGTCCCGCCTTTAAGAAACCTACTTTTTTACATCAGCCTATTGTTCTCCCTTAATTATCCCATTGTTTTTTGCAAAAATTCAGGGTCTGAGTTTCTTATAAAGTGGTTTCTTACAGGCGGGACTTTACTGTACCGTATATTTACAAAATAGCAAAATGAAATTTAATGAAAAATTGTAGATTTTATGAAAATAATAAAAATCAAGTTATAATTAGACCCCTTTTCTATTTGTTAATAAGGCTGCAATGTATTTACGAAATGGCTCGCAATTAATCTTCAGATAGCTTATTCTAATTGAGCAAAATTCCCAATTGAGCAAAAACGTCTTGTTTGGATCATGCCTAAACTTTATTTGAATCAAACTATTTTATTAGAAACCGCACAGTATTACTAATTTTGTAATTTAATGAAATTCCTATAAAATTGTTCTTAGTAGGTTTTAGAAAAAATTGCCCAAGTGCGCATTCGAACGATTTGATTGTAAACTTTTTTGGGTTTTTATTGAACAGGAAAATTTCAAGTCTATGGAATATGGACAATGAGCAAATATCTACGCAAATAGCGAAAAACTATAAAACTCAAAATTATAATTTGCTTACCATTTTAGACTTGCTTGCAAAGCTGAAAGAGAAGAATTTTAAAGCTAAGGTTTGAAGAAGAACAGATTGGAACAAGAAATGTACCAAGAAATTATTATTAGGAAATTATTGAAACAAGAAATGTACCTGGTGAGTGAAAAAGTAAAGATTTTGTCAGAAGCTAAACAGTAGACATCACGATTCTTGTATATTTCATTTGTAATATAATCACTTAATGCTCATCTTCTGAGTTAGATAAACAAAATTCCGCGGCAGCAGATGCTTCGATTCGTTCTTCTTCTTTGATGAAACTCAATTCTTCTCTTAATAATTCCGTTTTGCACGCACAATGAGTGAGTTTGACATCCAGGTTTCAGGGCATCTTTTGTAAATTACTTTATCTGCATTTGTGGCTGAACTAATCGGCCATAGAGATAACTTTGATGAAAACTCAATTCTTCTCTTAATAATCCCGTTTTGCACGCACAATGAGTGAGTTTGACATCCAGGTTTCAGGGCATCTTTTGTAAATTACTTTATCTGCATTTGTGGCTGAACTAATCGGCCATAGAGATAACTTTGATGAAAACTCAATTCTTCTCTTAATAATCCCGTTTTGCACGCACAATGAGTGAGTTTGACATCCAGGTTTCAAGGCATCTTTTGTAAATTACTTTATCTGCATTTGTGGCTGAACTAATCGGCCGTAGAGATAACTTTGATGAAAACTCAATTCTTCTCTTAATAATCCCGTTATCCATGCACAATGAGTGTGTTTGGCGCCCAGGTTTCAGGGCATCTTTTGTAAATTACTTTATCTGCATTTGTGGCTGAACTAATCGGCCGTAGAGATAACTTTGATGAAACTCAATTCTTCTCTTAATAATCCCGTTATCCATGCACAATGAGTGTGTTTGGCGTCCAGGTTTCAGGGCATCTTTTGTAAATTACTTTATCTCCATTTGCGGCTGAACTAATCGGCCGTAGAGATAACTTTTTGTCGGTAATTGCTTATCGCTCTTTACCGGTGTGTAGGTCAAAAGGATGTTTATTTTTCAAGTCGAAAATTGCAGGAATTCTGGAGAACCAAGAACGGCCTTGAGCATATGCTGGCTACGATTCCAGACGTACTGTTTTAGTTATTGTTTATTACCTTGTTATTCTTATTTTGCAGACTGGAAAACTTCGTATTTGACATCATCCCACCCATCAAAGCAAGACAATGAGTACTGCTACCATTCTATACAACTATGTAAGTCCTGCATTTGCTATTTTGAATGTTTTGCTCAACGCTGCCGAGATATTTGTTCTCGCACGCAAATACCGTCGCAATACATCAAATGGGAGAAGCAGACATGTAATACCGATTATATTTCTCATAAATCTTGCAGCTTCGGATCTTCTCGTTGGCCTAACAGTGATCATCATCAAGGTGTTGAGCTTTTTGTATTTACACAAGATTATTGCTTGGACTAAGCCCATATGGTGGACAAGTCATCTGCTGAAATTCGCCTTCATGCGCATGTCACTTCTAACCTCAGTATTCAACCTCGTGTCTCTCACAATGGATCGATTTCTCGCGATTCGAAATCCAATCGCATATCGAATGAAAGTACGAAGAAAGCAAGCTCTAATAGTCGTCTTTATGACGTGGTTCCTTTCCGCAGCATTCAGTACGACGCATTATTACATCATATTTTTCAGTGGAAAAGTTTCTTCGAGGTACGATCTTGTTATCTTCCCAGCTGTTGTTTTCCCGGCGACCATTACTTTCGCGATTTGCTATGCAAGTATTATTCGCATCGTGTTCGCCCAAGGTAAAAATTTGCGACGCTTTTCAAATACGGGTTATCAAGAAAGCAAACATGAAATGTGCAGCAACAGCAAGAACAACCATAGCAACAGTCGCCATGGTAATAACGTCGGCAACAGCAGCAACAACAACAAGAACAACAGTACCCAGATCACGAATCATAATGGCAGTGATATCGGCAACAGTAACAACAACAATAAAGCTCACCATGCCAACAATAGCAACAACAACAACAGAAACAGCTCAAGTAGAGTTGACAACTGCCCTCCGCATCTCCTCAAACGAGAACTGAAAATCTCTCGCCTCGCAGGGACAGTCGTGCTTGCATTTGTCGTTTGCTGGGTGCCCATTGCTATAATTGGTGTGATATTGCTCGCTGGAGGGAAACTGGACACTATGGTTGTTAATTTTGTTTTCATTCTCGCCTTCATGAACTCGACAATCGATCCAATCGTGTATTTCGGTTTTAAAGGCGATTTTTTGAAGAGTCTGAGACGCTTGGCATCCTCTTGTTGGGCTTGTTGTAGGAGAAGAGGGGGAAGCCCTGCACATGAAAACATGCGGAGACACAGCGCTCTTTTCAGCCTCACTTCTGAGGTTAGCAACAACAACAGTGAAGGACGCATGAGGTCTGCATCTAGTCATTTATCTGTTGAAACAATCCTATAAAGTAACTCTTCTTTCCGCTCAGATCATGACATCGTTCTCTTCTGCGAAGGCGTCTGACTGACGTGAACAAAAGCTATTATGTCATTCGGATGAACGAAACTTGAAACACCGCTCTGAAATCTTGCTTTGTTTATGGAGGAGTTTTCGTCTGAGCTGCAAGCAGTTGAGAACGATTTATTGTGATATCTTATGTTATATGCCATACTTTGCACTCCTTTCATTCCATATCGGTGTAGCAGACCAAGTATATGTTGAATTATTGGTCCGGTCTTTCAGAGTATTTTAAAAATGAATTTCGTAAAAATGACTGCTATTTGGTAGGAAAAGTAATGTAATAATTTATGTTTGCGATTAATCCGGTATATACCGGGTGTCCCAAAAAAGTACTCCTGTTTGAAAAATCATCAAAATTTTATTACATGGCCGATCTTTAAATGTCTTTTTTTGGCAAGTAGATCAAAGACCAAATTATTTTCCCAGGTATAGCTGATCTTGTGATTGGTTTTTAAATTAGCAAAATTAGCTCTTTTTAGGGCTGCTTGGTTTTGAAGCATACTTCAAAAAGAACTGATGATTACCAGATTAATTTCTTTTTGCATATTAAGCTTCTAATTTGGTCATAAATGTCAGAGAGAAACGCAAACTATCATTGTAGACTTGAAGGTTGATAAAAAATCTCAAAATGATGGCCCTTAGCAAGGGCGCCTCCTTGTGTGACTGTTTTCGTGACATAGTACACGGAGCAATTGCTGTCTTGATAATCCGTGTACGGCTATTTTCAAATTCTAACGTCTATCAGTGTTGACCAATCAAAAGCGCGCTGTCTGGTTCCCTGTGCTCATCTCCTGTAACTGTTCCAGATTCCAGATTCCAGATTCCACGTTACCCGCTCCACCGCAGAGCAGTGGGCACTCCCACAATTGGGGTGCAGGGTTGTTCTGTACTGGTATCTTTGTTACACTGTTATTATTATTATTTATTATTATATCTTTTGTTTTTTGCTTTTTGTTTTTGTTTTTCTTCATATTGTTTTCTTCACTTCTTTCAGCTTCTTCTTAGTTTTGCCTTTACATCCATGGCACTCTTCACATATCGCACGACTTGTTCTTCTTCTCCATCGATTTTGATGCTTTTGCTTTTAATAATCCTTTTTATATATTTACATTCAAAAAGATGCTCAGTGTCATCATCTGCTTCATCGCACAGTTCACATGTTAAACCTTCTGTATACTTGTTTTTGAAGTTTCCTTTTAGTTCTAGCATATTTAGTCGAGTTTTGATCATTAATATTGCGTCTTTGTGATTTAGTGATGAGAGGTACCTTTTTTGTCCAAACTCTNCTGTTGATATCGCATTACATCAACACCTGAATCTGAAACCACAAAATTATCTTGCGTCATCTTACGTCTTCCGGTTTGGATAAAACGACTACAATGCAGCAATTGCTGTGCTATGTCACGAAAACTGAACTGCGAATAAACCCAATTCATACAAGGTAGGCGCCCTTGCCCTTAGGTGAGATTTACGATGTTGCTTAAAGAGTATAGCTCAGAATAAGGTTTTTCAACCTGTCGTTTTAAACCCTTTAAGAAATGAAAACAATATGTTTATCAGTTTTAAATATATTTGGATCATTGAAGAAAGAGATCGAAAAGAAGATTTTATGATAGGTTTGATAATCGAGTTTTGGTGATTTTTTAAACAGGATTACTTTTTTATGGGACACCCGGTACTTAAACACATTTGTAGATATAGGAAGCTATATCGTCAGTTTGGAAAAGATTTAAATTATGATACACACAGGTAATTGTATTTATGCTTTTCTGAGGTTGCTTTTTTATATTGTTATGCTCTTTGGCATATTCATCTTACGCCCACTTTGTGGCAAAATGGCGATTCCCACGGCATTGTGGGAATCTATCAAACGTGAGACCGCACCCGCAAGGTTGAATGGTTGAGGACAAAAATCAGTGCTCCATGACTTCGTGCGCGATTACTCCGAGCTAGTCACGTGACAGGAAGTTATTCAACCAGGTTGGTCCAAAAGGACTTCAAGGTCGTTTTCACTTGACTGTAACTTCTGGTTGGCTGTGGTGTTCGTGTTACTTCAGCAGTTGCAATATGAAGACAGTAATTTTTATTCTCCTTGGCTTGGTGTGTTTGTCTCTGGCAATTCCAATCCAAGAAGGTAGGTTTGAGCCATGTTTAGGTTCTGTTATTTTCTTTATTCTTGTTCAGTCCCCCTCGTTTCCTAGCGCGTCCTGTATTTTATGAATTGCACCAAGCCGTTTTACTTTTCGTTAGCAAACGTACTTTTATATGAAGCTAATAATTTGACCCAATACTAAAAGTCTGTTATAATTCTGAATATTTGAGTACGCAAAATGTCTTAACCATTTCTTAGGAGATTCTTAAAATGGTTCATGTTTACTTCCTGTGCCCTTGTGAAAATTTAACCACACAAAATTTTATGAAGCCGTGACAGACATTTCTAAACACGTTCTGAGTAATACAATGCAAGAATCAAGTGAAAATAAAGTGAAAATACTGTATGCTAAGATTAAAGAATTCCTCGATGAAAGAAAGAAGTTTCTTAAATATTGTTGTCTCAGTCCTAAAGTTTCTTAGATCTGAGAGTTAAGTTTCTTATAAACATTTTCCTACATGTATTTGATTCTGGAGCCCTAGGGGTATGCGTTGTTAAAATCCTGGTCGTAGAAATTTACTAAAATTTCAAACAGTTTTGCTACAGTAGNAAAATTTAACCACACAAAATTTTATGAAGCCGTGACAGACATTTCTAAACACGTTCTGAGTAATACAATGCAAGAATCAAGTGAAAATAAAGTGAAAATACTGTATGCTAAGATTAAAGAATTCCTCGATGAAAGAAAGAAGTTTCTTAAATATTGTTGTCTCAGTCCTAAAGTTTCTTAGATCTGAGAGTTAAGTTTCTTATAAACATTTTCCTACATGTATTTGATTCTGGAGCCCTAGGGGTATGCGTTGTTAAAATCCTGGTCGTAGAAATTTACTAAAATTTCAAACAGTTTTGCTACAGTAGACTGGCTCTGCTCAAAGGCAATGATGGTCTGATGCGCGGTCTGATGGCCGTCTTCGAAGAGAACAGAAGCGAGAGATTATTTGATTTGAGGGTAACCAAAGCTTTGTCTACAGTTTCAGTTCGCAAATAACTTGTGTACAAATCTGATAGGGTTGGAATGTCACAATTGTTTCTGTAGATCTGTAGATGTGCCGAAGTTAAGGTCTCATTCTTTGTGGGCAAATATTATCTTCAACTCTTTCTGACTCACTTAGTGACCAAGCCGCAAACTTTAGGAAGTCTTCCCTTTGGCTAGCTTTAAATTAGTTACGCTGTGTACCAGAGCAGAAAAATAAATTGACAACAAGTCGGGGAACGAACATTTTAAATCCTTTCTCACAATTTCGTCCGTTACTTGTAAAATAAATTTTTGACATGGGAAACACGGTTTTTCTTTGTGACCAAAGACAGTGTATTTCATCAGCGTAAAGTCTTGCTATGTCAATGCCCTGACTTGCAAGATTCTTTGAGCGTTCTTTTTGTATGAAATTACGATCAGGCGCAAATTTTCAACGTTGTATTATTAAAGTTACTTGTTTCCCTTCGTTTCTAGCTGAACATGACACCGAAGCTTCTGTTGAGGATGATGGTGAAGAGACCGAAGAATCTGATGGTAATGGAAGGAATATTATCATCTCTCATAAGCATAAAATGTCTCTGCCAACGATTTTATGCTAAAATAAAAACCACTGCTTTGTTTAGAATTACTCCAGGAACATTTGCCCCATTGTCTTTTGCGTCCTACATCATTTCCGCCAATTTGGCACAGTTTTCATTTGCTCCTAACGTCCGGAATTTGCGTTAACCTTTTCAACAACAAATTTTCAGGATTTTGAATGTACTAAATAAATAAACAGCCGTCACACAAAAATTCTACGGTATGTTTTTCAAGAAATCTTGAGGCTCGTTATTTTGGATTTCGCGCCCCTAATTTTCGCGCAAATGGTACTTTGAAACCTGCTGCCTTTAATGTTGTAGTATTTCTTATTGGTGAAGCTCGAATGTGTGTAGAAATCTAACAGGGTATATTGCTGATGGTTCGTGCCATCAACTGTTAACTAATTAACTGATTTCCCTTCTTGTTTAGAATCCCTGAGCGATGAAAATGAAGCTGTTGACGATGCCCTTCCAGAAGATGACGAATTCGATGAATTTTCTGCGGAGGAGGATCCATATGAAGAGGAGGCTGAGCAAGACGAGGCTCGTAAAGAAGTTAAGGTCGCAGACCCAAAGGAAGAAGTTAAGGTGGAAGATCCAAAGGAAGAAGTTAAGGTGGCAGACCCAAAGGAAGAAGTTAAGGTGGCAGACCCAAAGGAAGAAGTTAAGGTGGCAGATCCAAAGGAAGAAGTTGAGATGGAAGACTCAAAGGAAGAAGTTAAGGTAGCAGACCCAAAGGAAGAAGTTACGGTGGCAGAACCAAAGGAAGAAGTTAAGGTGGCAGATCCAAAAGAAGCTGTTGAGGTGGCAGATCCAAAGGAAGAGACTAAGGTGGAAGACCCAAAGGAAGAAGTTAAGGTGGCAGATCCAAAAGATTTGGTGAAAGATCCAGCAATGGAGTTGGCTAAGATTGAATCCGAACTTGAAGATTCTCCGGAAGAAGTTACTGCTGATGCAACAGAGGCAGAATCAGCAAAGAGTGAGGAAAAGGAACCGGTCGCAGAGGAAGAAGCTAAAAAGGAGCTGGCGAAGGAGGAAAAGGTCGAGAAAGAACCGATCAAGGAGGAAGTGGTGAAGAAGGAACCGGTCAAAGAGAAAGAGGTGAAGAAGGAACCGGTTAAAAAAGAAGAGGCGAAGAAAGAACCGGTTAAAGAAGAAGTGGCGAAGAAGGAACCGGTTCAAGAAGAAGAGGTGAAGAAGGAACCGGTAAAAGAGGAAAGTGACGAGAAGGAGCCAGTCGAAGAGGAAGAAGTGAAAGATCCTTCTACAGCCGATGAGCTAAGTGCATTGGAGGACACTGCCCCGGAGGAAGAAGTTGTTCCGGAAGATGAACCGGATCACATCGAGGACGAAATGACTGAAGAAGACGTCCCAGAGGAAGAAGAAATTTCTGCTGAAGAAGAAGATTAGCTGAAATATGGCTGGAGACATTGAGTAGGCCTAGAAGACAGTTAATTGTAAGCAAAATAGATGATAGAATTTGGCATAGTTGAAGAATGAATCGAGTTAATTGGTTTATTCCAATGAAGACTTTTTATCGTCGATTGTATTCCTTATCTTATCCACAGAGAGGCCTAAAATGGAGGGTCCTCGACGTTAGGACGTTGTACATTAGTCATATTAATTCATTGCAGTCGCTGGGTTGTTGGACTCGTTTAGAACAAGCAAATCAACATACTCGAATGACTGAATATGAACTGCAAAAATAAACTCCTCAAAGATCCTTAAGACCACAACGACTGAGTCGCTTGTATAGACCAGTATTTGTTTCAACGACTCAAAAGATGCACTGTTATTTCTTCCGTTCACATTCAGTCTTTTGGGTCTTTAAAGAGTCGCTTGTTTCCAACAACACTAACGACCCAGCGAGCGGCTTCAACGACCTAACGTAAACCGCGTTTTTAGGCCTATTTGATTGCTGTTGTTTTCGTTTCGTTACAATNTGTATAGACCAGTACTTGTTTCAACGACTCAAAAGATGCACTGTTATTTCTTCCGTTCACATTCAGTCTTTTGGGTCTTTAAAGAGTCGCTTGTTTCCAACACCACTAACGACCCAGCGAGCGGCTTCAACGACCTAACGTAAACCGCGTTTTTAGGCCTATTTGATTGCTGTTGTTTTCGTTTCGTTACAATAACTCATAACTTGATCAGCCAAAACTTTAATTTCAACGACAATCGAAAAATGCAACTTCAGTTTCTATTGACAAGCTTACAGGTAAATTTAGCCCCTGCATTCAATAATAGTGTTGTTTTACTGTTTACGATATAATGGAAGCTAGGTAAATAAACCCTCTTTCTGGAGTTTCATGTACGAATTTCACATATTTAAACAGATCTTATTGGCTTCGTTATTATTTACCTATGACAATGTTCATTGCTATTTAAAGAAGATGCTAATAATTGCAGACAATTTTGTAGACAATTTGTAGTTTGCATGGAGCCTCGCAGGCTAACAATTTGCAGAAGAAGCCAAGCGTCGCTCGAATCAAGACAACATGAAGTTCAGGAATCCAGGATCGGGCGTCATAAATACTTTTGGTTTTTCTTTGGTTCTGTAAGTACATTCTTTTCTGACTCTTTGGCTCTTTCGGTTGAGCAGCTCTTAAAGGTAGCATTGAGGACGAAGACGATGATTACACGTACTAAAGCTGCTTGCTTTTAGAGACTTGAACTACGGTTGAAGTAGAGACTTGGCTCTGAACTTTGTAGTACGGTGTCTTAACTTTAGGCCCAATTCTTATAGTAAAAGTTTTTTGTAAAGTTTCTTAATTTTCATGAAATCGAATTCACAATTTATCAAAATTCATTGAGGACCGCAAATATCGCTTTTTGAGCCCAGAGATTTACAAGAAGAACCAAATCATAAACAAAAATTTTAATTTTTAGTATTATTTCGGTTAGTAATACACTTTTTGTTTATAATACTTCGCAACTCTTAAACAAAAGTTAAAAAATTTGTTAACCTTGAATTGACCTCTGATCGCTTCTAGTAGAGTTTCTGGAAGGTGCTACTAGGTAGAGTTTTTTATAAGCGATTTCTTATAAAACAATATGGTTGTACACATATTTTTTATAAGAAACTAAGAAATTGACACCGTACTGAACGTTTCTTAAAATCATTAGATTTTGAATAACGGAAATTTCTTAAAAGGTTCCTCAAATTCACGTTGCTTTTGTCGGTGCCGGATCTCCTGTGCCTTCATGAAAATTTCATGGCCACTTTCTTGAAATCATGCCTCTGTCTTGACATACATGTATCAACATGCAATTTGACAAACTCAAGTTTCTTATCTAAGTTGATATGTTAGCTGCACAAGCATTATCAGTTTATAGAAATCTGATAAATAGTTTGAGAGCTACAGGCTTTCAAAACGTCTACAGTTTGTTGCTCACTCTCTAGATTCTCTGAATGAAAGCATAGGAAACACCCTTTGTAGCATTCTTTTTCTGTATCATTGGTTTGTTTGGGGGCCTTCTGTAGTTGGGGCGCCCCTTTTGATAGGCCTGCCATCTTTGCCCTTATGAGATCTAACAGAGATGAATTCCTTCCTAGGATCCTACACCTTGCATCCGACCTCAACATAAATGGAAGGATGATAAGATCGACATACTTTAACTACGCTGAATTTACGTGTAAATTTCCTGATTTGTATTTAAAAGGCAATGTCTTGCAGAGGTATGACCGTGTCGATGTCATAGAATGCCAGTTTAGATGCGTACTTCACCCTGAGTGCAAGTCGCTAAATTTTCATGCTGATGGCATCTGTGAACTCAATAGTTTGGCAGCTAGAGATGTCCAGCGTCATGATGAAACACGTGTAAGCAGTTCAAAGGAAGGTTGGACTTTGATGTCCACTGATTATGGGCAACGAAAGGTATGCATTTATTTCGTTATCTTTGGCTAATACAGCATAGGTTCCAAATCTTTAAAAAGGTTGGTGTAAATTCTATGTCCTATTTCTTTGAATTGAATGGTTTGAAAGAAACTTTAGCTACTTTGCTATAATTCTACCATTGGACTTTTCAGAAATCTTGAATATCTTTTTAAATTACTGCTTATTCTATCTATATTTCAACTCATTTTTGGCTGTGACGTCATCAAATGTCTAAGTCGTAAACCAGAAGAGTGAAAGACTTGTGCTTGATACCATATTGTAGACGTTCATAGCCTTCATAAACTATGGTTTTCTTGAAAATTATTCCATGTTGCTTATAAAATTTTAGAGATTACGATGGTTTTAACTTTTTCAAAATTCTCCTTGAATTCTCAAAAAAGAAAAAACTCCTCTTATTCTGAAAATATTGGGAACTTCTGAAAAGTCCAACGGTAGAATCATAGCAAAGTAGCTAAAGTTTCTTTGAAGCAATTCAAGTCAAAGAAATAGGTCATAGAATTTTACACCCAACCTTTTTAAAGATTTGAAACCTATAATACAGTGTTTATTTTAACGTCCTTATAAACAAAAGTTTTGTTTTAAAGACTCATTGCTAACCATGATCCTTTGCGAGCCAAATGAAAAGCAGAAGAAAAAGAACCTAGACCAAAATAACTTTCATACGATACGAAAATCGATTTTGGGGTCGCAAAGGATCATTGTTAGTAATGGGTCTTTAAGAAGGTCAATCCTTGGAGTTACCCCTTGAGAGCCTTTTTAGATTTTTGATGATTTTAGCCTAAAAATATTCTTCATCCACCCAAACACAGTAAATTCTTTGCTTTTGCCGATACAGTTCCCTCATTGTTACTCGTGAAAGCTTGGTAGACTGTTGTGGATCTCACACGTAGAAAGTTTGTTATGGTTTGTTCTGTTATCACTACTCTCCTATGCAGAGGTTCCCTCCATCATTTTGCATTGCAGGATTAGGATACTGCGTAGCGGAACTACTGTGAAGGAGCGCGCGAGAAGAAAGAAAGAAAAGGTTCTCTTTTCTTTCCCACTTTTCCTCGTAAGGGAACCTCTGCGTAGGAGAGTACTGTTATCACTGTAACTATGTATTAAAATTTGCATATAGTTTTNGGAAAAGTCAGAAAAATCGAACTACAGGCCCATTTCTGTACTGCCTGTCATATCTAGGCTATTTGAGAAACTTATCTTTGACCAGTTGTACCAGTACATGAATGAGAATGGACTTCTGTCGCCAGATCAGTCTGGTTTCAGGGCTCTACACTCAGCTATCACCTGCTTGCTGAAATGCACAGATGATTGGTTCAATGGCATAGATAAGGGACTTTTGACTGGCATGATCTTTATTGATCTCAAAAAAGCTTTTGATACGGTTGATCATGAAATCCTTTGCAAAAAACTGGCGCACTATGGCGTACTCGGTAGGGAGCTATCATGGTTTAAGTCTTACCTTTCTAACAGAAAGCAGTATTGTCGAGTTAATGGTGTAGACTCTAATATGGACAGTATCGAAGTGGGAGTCCCACAGGGCTCTTGTCTCGGTCCACTCCTATTTTTAGTCTACATAAATGACCTTCCCTGCATTATAAAGAACTCGAAAGTGTCTATGTATGCTGATGATACAAGTCTTTATTACTTTTCGAAAGATATTTCTCAGTTGAACGAGGCTATCAATGAAGATCTAGGGAAACTTGATAGGTGGCTAAAGGGGAACAAATTATCCCTTAACGTAACTAAAACCCACGCTATGTTGATTACCACCAAACATAAGAAGAAGCATCTCGAGATTTCCGGTCAAACTTTCCAACCTTCCATTCGCGAGACGAGTGTCGAAGTTGCAAGTAACACTAAATACTTAGGTGTCCAAATAGACGAACATCTCTCATGGAAGGAGCACATAAAAGCGGTCACTGCGAAAGCCTCGCGTGCAATTGGCTTCTTGAAATACGCCAAAAAGTATCTTCCTATTGCAGTCGTGAAAACTCTCTATAGTAGCATCGTTGAGCCTCACTTCCAATACTGTTGCTCTGTCTGGGGTTGCTGCAATTCCACTGACATCTTACAATTGCAAAGACTTCAAAACAGAGCAGCTCGTGTCGTGACTAATAGTCAGTTCGATGCTCCTAGTAAACCTTTGATACAAAGTTTAGGTTGGCAAACGATCGAGCAGTTGATTGATAGACAATCAAAAATGACGGTTTTTAAATGCCTTAACGACCTTGCTCCTAGATATCTTAGCGAACTTTTCATCAAAAACGCTGATTGCGCCGCACGCAACCTACGAAATACAACCACTGACTTAAGGCTACCTTTGAAAAGTTCTTCTACTGGACAAAAATGCTTTTCGTTCAGAGGTGCAAAAACTGGAATAGCCTTTCAACTGAGGTTAAGCAGGCATCTTCACTTAATGCCTTCAAGAACCATATTTAGACTAGAGCGATTTGTAGATATTTTAGACTAGATTAGCATTATACATTCCATTAGATTAATAAAACATTCCATTTGTTGTAAATAGGTTTTTTTTTCTTTTAGTTATATTATATTAACATCATTGTACTGTATTTTAGATGGAGGGCCCCTTGAAAATCAGCATTTGCTGAAGGGTTACCCTCCTTAAAAATGTGAAATCAAAATCAAAATCAGATCAACGTTGTTTCATTGTCATATCGACTGATGACAAATTGAAACCCTCTTTTAACCTGAAAGGAAAATATCTAAAGTAAAACTCTCACGTAGAATTTGAGAAATGTAAAGATAAAAATCTTTCGTAGTTTATCCTTAAAGATACCAAATGACGTGACCAAACTTGGTTACTTTTTGGGACACCAAGAGTGCCAAGAGTACAGTAATTGACTGACTGATTCCACATTTTTCAGGGCCTCCAACTTATTATGGTCTTGGGTGTTACAAAGCCGGTGGATACAACCAGACAAGCTTTCAAAAACTTGTGTACAATCTGAGACCTACACTCAATTGGTATGTCTTCTAAATTTGCGTACTAAATTTGCGTACTAAATTACTTAAAGTGAATGACCTGATATGACAGATGAGATCCACTCTCCGTCGCAGAGGCTGTTGTTTGCAAACGAGCAGAACGTAAGCTCCGAAGGAGCAAAGAGCGCGCAGCACGATGGCCTCTCTGCTCCCTTTCCTCTCCTTCCTCGCGCTGCGCGCTCGATGCGCCTTCGGCGCGGATCATTTCATCCGTCCTCCGGTAATCTCCGGTAATACAGCCTCTGCGAAGGAGAGTGGATGAGATCTCATAGATTTACAAATAGCCTATTGTATTTGATAATCTTGACTCGTGCACTAACAAAACAAAGCCATAGAAACATTGGCCCCATGTACACTAGCATCGTTCCTATGTTTTGGTGGCCATTTAGGGGATTAACGGACTTCCATTCAGTGTACATGGTCTTTTTCGTCAAATTTTCTTGAGCAAAAGTTGAGCAAAGATGAGAGAGACCGCTTAAGCAAGTTGAGCACCCTTTGGAGGTGCTCAAAATGGGCATTTTAACAACATTTAAAAACATTGGCGTATGTCAGTTTTTTATTTGTCCAATTTATAGACCACACCATTTAGCTCAGGTTATTAATTCTTAGTGCCTATTTCCAGCTGCAAAAGGAAATCAGCAAATGTATATTGAGCTTACGCCTTTGGCTGGATCTCTCTCTTCCCACCAGTTTTAAGAGGGATCGGACTTACAATAATATACGCGGTTTAACGTGCGCAGACACGGAGACAACAAACGACGCTGTTGTGTGACCATATCATATACTGACTAAATAATTTACATGCTATGACTATGAGAACTTAAATACATAACGAAAATGACTATACACATTAGAATACATTATAAAGAGATAACACGATAACGAGGTTTCATAAGTGAAAGCGAGGCTTTAGGAGCATACTTATAGTACTGCTACACAGTGCGTACGTACTCTATGAATGCCCCAGCAGAGAAGTGTGCTACGATCGTTGCAAACATTCATGCAAGCAAGGCTCGATAATACTTTGCAATACTGCGATAATACTTTGCAATACTTTACAATACTTTGCAATATCTTTGTATCGATCCCCCCCCCCCCCCGTTTCTTTCATCCCTCCATTTAGGCCAACCATCCTGAATACCTGATCCGTTACATTCGCAGGTTGAAGATGTCAGAGACTGTCGAGAGATGTGCTACGCTCGTCGCAAACCTTCATGCAAGCAATCCTCAGCAATATTTTGCAATAAGATTTTATGGCGAATGTTGGATATATGCTAACAAGAACGATCCTAGTTATGACATCATGGAGAAAGGGTTTGATTGCTTCAAAGGAACAGGAGGGCCGGGCTCAAACTATGTCTATCTTTTCGCATCCAACGGTATTTGATGTATACTTACTACACTCGTCACAATATTTTGATTCCATTCCTTTCAACGGCACAATCAATGTATAGAGCCATCTGTAACAGTGAAAAGCCATCTGTAATGGATCTGTTGATTATTCATTATTATTATCATTATTATCAGTCTGGTTCCCTGACGTCATTTTCGACTAAGGGGACTGGACTCCAGGGAAGAGGTCTCAATTGAGTCGATGTTGAGCTCTTCTATCTCCTTCACAATTCAACCCCTTTTCTTAACAAAAAAATGCGTTTAGCTCCTCCGCAACATCGACGACTGGGAACCAGGCTGCATTATTATTATATGTAGCTGCGGAGGAGATTAAATCTCAGTTGTTTAAACATTGGAACTCATAACCTTTTCGGCTGAAATTTGGCCCGAGATTCGTTTTGGTGCAATATGGTCTAAATTTTGGCCTATTTCGTTAGGCCAATACAAAAGTCTAGTCGATATTTTAAGAGAGTCTGTACTAATCACTAATTTTTTCGATGGGAAGAAATGCAAAATTGTACAAACTAAGATTTTGGGACCTTGAGCTCAAAGCAATCCATTCATCTCCCATGATGAAAACATTTCTCAAGACTGTTGGAAGGTAAAAAAACTGACCATTTCCTTAGGCCGAAAGAATGCTATATAGAAATGTGATATTCTGATCGCTTTTTTAAATGCTGGCATATACTGCATTCACACTGACACAGTTAAACCAGTTTTATCTAAACCAGGTTAAATGCATTCGATTTTTTGGAGTAACCAATTAGAGGGCCCCATTCGATAACCTGGTTTAGTTTAAGCTGGTTTGACTTGCATGTGTGAAAGGGGTAATAGATGCCTAAACTTTGTCTCAAAATTTAAGTTCAACTTTTGTCAATAGCTGAGAGAAAGAATTCTTTGAGATCGGTCTATCAGATCAATTTCTACACTTTTACAAAAGCTGCAAGTTGTTTTCGCTCACCCGATATCTCCTGTTATTTTAGAAGCAAACGATACTGCACTGGCTTCAATATCTGTACCACCACGTGACCAAGACCAAGGTATATCTTTTACTCAAGACTTGTTCGGGGGGTCTACTTAGTAGACTGAGCACTGAGGGATGTGACTGCCGATGCGGCCTCGATTTCAGTAAAGAATTCCGTGACAGGATGATGATACCTTTCATGTCTTGGTTCCAGGACAGGAATATCAATAAAGCTAATTTGTCCACGACAGGTCAAACAAATTAACAGAACAACGACTAGCCATTTTGCTGCATCTTATTCCAGGACCGGTATTGTCTTTTCACTATTTTGTTCCAGGAGAGATCCTGACGATTTTGTTATGGCAGGCACATCCCTGTTGTTGTTTTGTTCCAAGGTAGACACCCTGGGAGACTTGTCTCAAGATAAGGATAGAATTTTAACAATAACATTAGTTGCTGTTGAGTGACAGGCAAATTCAAAGCTATTAGCGATCGCAGACAAAGGGAATTCTCTCAAGCAACAAAATAAAACAAACATAGCCGCGAAAGAGGCCCTGAAACCAGTATGGCTAGCTGTCGCGTTGTGCACGCGAAAAGGCGCTGTTAGGAGAAGACACGAGAATCTTTCGAAGGAAAAAGGACAAATCTAACTATCTTCATCGGGCATTTACTCAATCTAACTGATCGTTTGCATGTAGTTGTCAAAAAATAAAAAGAAGAATAACTTTGATAGTGATAAAAATTGTTTTGGTAAACGGCACTTAACAGTCCCTTGCAACAGCCTTGCAGCAGTACTTTCTTCAATAGTATCTCCTGCATGTAAAATATGAAATTGACGTTGTTGCTTTTTCTTTTTCTATTTTGATTAAACGTTCTACCAGTAAATTATTTGAAAGGCTCGATATTATCACCAATATTATTATAATCTGTCTCAAATTAGAAGTCACCTGAAAATTCCCTCGAATAACCACAATTGAAGTGTTTTGCATGAGTAATTTTGCGTTACCGCAAATCTCACGTGACATCTAATTTAGGACAGACTCTAGTATTATCATCTGTGTTTTTACTTTCTAGAACCTCCAGCCTATTATGGTCTTGGTTGCTACAAAGCCAACAACCATCGTTTTCAAGGTCTTGTTATTAACCTGAACCCATTCATAGTTTGGTACGTATAAAGGTTTGGCCACTCGTCGAAGGCCTAACTTACTGGGTGTCCCAAAATGATGTACGACCCATCCTCTATTTTGTTTGAACATCAAAGCAAATATGCATGCAAATGCGAAATAGTTTCTTCAACATATCTCTGAGACTTTTTCACAAAATGCTGCAGAATAACCTCAAGCTTGTTAACAGCTTGTATCCAAACAGTGAGGACAGTGGTCCCATGTATGTCCACATGACCGGTTTATTTCTCCCATGCTATGTTAATGTCTGTCCCTAAAATCAGGTGTATTTTCAACTCTTTTCAACAATATCATTTTGCAACTAACTTGGACTGTTCATTTTCTTGGATGTTGGTCAATATTTGTCCTCAAAATTGGGGTTTTATCGGAGTACTAAAAAAGTGTATGTCCCCAAAACCAGTCTTTTACGATCGCAATTTGTACTGACAAATGGGTTGGTGAAATCTTATTTCCAAGACATACATAGGACCACCAAAAACACCCACCCTTGGGTTTAATAGTGTACCTTGGGTTTAAATCACCCCAAGCTTTATGACTGAGATTTTCATTGAGAAGAATCCTCCCTATCATCTTAGAAACAAAAGTCTCTTACAATTGCCCAAGGCCCGAACAATTCGGTTTGGGATAGAGAGTATTGCTTTCTTGGGATGTAAACTGTGGCATGGACTCTCAAATGACATTAAACAGTCACTGAATATTTCCATCTTTAAAAAACGTGGAAGGGCGATGAATGCAACTGCCGATTATGCAAGACTTTCGTAGCACAGGTTGGGTTCTTTAAATTGATCTTGTCTTATTTATATTCAAAACTCGCCTGTAAATATGTATCATATGTATATATAGATATCGTTTATTGTCAGACTCATTAGACTTGTTTTACTTTGCACTTAATAATAATTTTTATTTAATTTTTGTTTTGTTTTAGTAGGCATCAATTAGCTGTAATTTAGCTATCACTTTTAAACGCCTACTATAAAGAAATTAATAATAATAATTTAAGAGTCGTAGTTTGAGCGAATAGAAAAATTCAAGTTTGGAGTGAAACAACGAATCAAGTCACAAGTCTAACTTGATCATTCATTTTATCCACAGGGCAAATATGACGAAAACAGTACATGATTGCGCTAAACGTGTATGGAANCCTACTATAAAGAAATATAATAATAATTTAAGAGTCGTAGTTTGAGCGAATAGAAAAATTCAAGTTTGGAGTGAAACAACGAATCAAGTCACAAGTCTAACTTGATCATTCATTTTATCCACAGGGCAAATATGACGAAAACAGTACATGATTGCGCTAAACGTGTATGGAACATCTGGGACCGTGTTTCACAAAAATACTTTGCGATACGAGGATATGGTGAATGTTATTCCGATGATATTACTACCGCTGCGCATTATTTTCATGATGAAGAAGCTACTAATTGCTACATGGGAACAGGGTCTTATGACTCAAATTACGTTTATTACTTTGGACCATCATCAGGTATAAATGAACACCTAATGTTAAGTATTTTTGTCTGACACTGGTCAAAGGAGCTTGGGAGCGTCTCAAAAGAATTGGCGGAGTTAGCGGAGTTTCTATGGCTGATATTTTTTCCGGAGAGTCAGGACACAAAAATCTCAAGCCTCTACGGTTTTGCATAGAAAGTTCCGGCAGTATTGTCGCCGTTTTGGATTACTGATGGAAGAAATGCCGCCGAGCTGCCACCGAAAAAAGTCCGCTTTTATTGAGACAATCCCTTACAACCAGGAGCTAATGGCCAGTGGTGGAGCCAGACAAAAATAGTGATGGGGTGAAAGTCCAAAATTTTCAAACTGGGGGGGGGGGGGTAAAGTTACATACCTAAACTTTTTTATAGCATTTTTCGTTTACATTTTTAGCCCAATTTTGTGGAATCTACCACTGCTTTTGACTCAAACTACATTATTGTCTGTCTGTTGCAACGTTTTCGTTCGAAATTCTATTTTTATTTTGTTTATCTTTATTGTTAAGATGCAACCCTTGACGTATAGAGTAGTTTTATCTTCATGGAGACACAATAGTGCATGTCTTACTGAAAAAAACAGAATAGTGTACCTCCTCCAAATCAGAATTATGTGAAATAACTACTTGGGTAAATTGGGTCAGAGTTGGCAAACTTGGACTTTTGCTTTTTGCTAGTAAAGTAGAAGAAAAGTGTCCTTGGTTGTAAACTTGCAGCTTTCTTCAATGAATAGAATTTTCTTCGTTTTTTATAGAAACTGATTTTCTTCAACTAAAGCATAATAGAAATAAAATCAATCAATCAATCAATCAATCAATCAATGTGTTAGCCAGTGAACAGGCTCTCAAAAAAGCGAGCATTTATCAATGACCCGCTTTTCCCCACTCTGACCCATTTTGCTCCACCTTTCCCTATGTTTATACAGAGACGTAGGAACCGGGGGGCACTAGGGGCACGTGCCCCCATAAGATTTCGCAATAAACGAAAAAATGCTCTTTTTGATTCAGGAAATGCCCCTTTAGCATAATGAAAAAAGCGCTCTTGAAGTGTCGTGCCCTCCAACTTTAAGATGCTTCCTACGGCCCTGTGTTTTTGTAATTGTACTTATGCTTATGCTTATGCCTTTTTCTATTTTTTGTTCTTTAGAGAGGACAGCGATGAAGCCATACGCTGGAATCGGATGTTATGGTCACGTGCCCCAAATAAATCATATGATTGCTACTTATGCTCTATCCATGTAAGTAACTATTTGAACTGATACAGTACAGGCCTTTCTACTCTGGGTGATATACCCACATACAACCCAAGGGAAAGTGGGACTTTCTTTCAGGGTGGGCTTTGTACAGAGTAAGGCCTTTCGTAACCTAACATCCACCAAAAGTCGAAGGAAACTTTCAAAAATTTACTGAAAGAAAGAAAATGCTGCCTTAATAGAGCAAGAAACCAAGGGTGTCAGGGCACCTATAATTTGATTAACAAATGTTTAGTGACCTTGTTTCGATTGTTGTTGTCTTCTTTTTTGAGTTAGATTCGAAAAAGCTGTTGGGCGCAGTTAGGCCTGGTCGTTGAAATGTTCCTCAAAAACCAAGGCGGGAGAGACAAAACAAAGAAGACAACAACAATCAAAACAAGGTAACTAAACATTTATTAAATCAAATTATAGGTGTCCTGACACCCGTGAAGAAACTGAGGAAAAACTAAAATAGAATAAATTTAAATATTATTGTAAATTGATCGAAACGTTTTGCCCAAGTAACTGTTGTGTTTTTATTATCTTATTTTCTGTTAATTATTGATTGTGCTTTGAGTTTAACGTATAAGATGATAGAATTATGATGAAATTTAACTTGCAGGAATCAAACATTAGCAAGGGAAACTAACATCATAGAGTTTTGTGCAAAAGAAGCGTGGAAACGTGGTAACAGACTTTTTGGTATCAACAACAATGTCCGCTGTATGTCCGGTCCAAACACACATCTTTCTGCTGATGTAACTAAAGTATCTCCAATAGCTGATGGTTGCTTTGGAGGACTTGGAAAAAACGCAACAACTTTTGTTTACCAATTTTACGATTAGATAATGTAGTAGAACTGTAGTTCATTTGACAGTTAGCTTGTTATATTATACTGGGTGAGTCAAAAAGATGTATAGATGTTCGAAAGCCTGTGGCTCTCAAAATATTTTCAGATTCCTTTCAACTGAAATATCTGTTTAGCTAATGTATCAACTTAGATAGGAAAATTTAGTTTGTCAAAATCGGTCGTATTGTTCTCAAGTTACCAGTGATTTTATAAAAATGCTTCATCTTAAAATCTTTCCAAACAGGCCTAAAATGCTTGATCAAATTTGCTAGCAATCCAGCCTCATAATAATAATAGAAAATAGAAAAAAAGATGAATGACAGTCCCAAGTGGATACGATTATGCAGCAGCCTCTTTATATACCTAGTAAATGTTTGAGCAGTAAGATAGACAGATAAAGTTTGATTATGATAATTGTGGGGCTAAATTGCCAGCAAATTTGATCAGTGATTTTAGGCCTGGATTTTGAGGTGAAACATTTTTATGAAATCACTTTGGTTTGAGAGCTGCATAGTTTCAAACGTCTATACATTTTTGACTCAACCGGTACTCGTAATTATCTATGGTTGTTTATATGTACATAATTTACAGTAGTTTTCCTTGCTTGTGCTCTTTTCAATCAGATCACAAGTGAATAAGACTTTCGTGTGAAATCGTTCTATTTTGTACTTAGGGACAGTGCAAAATTTATTATATTACATGGCCGGTGGAGAAGAAAAATTCTTGCAAAAAAATCTGCTTACCCCGTATAAAATTACTGCAAAAAAACTAACTGCCCCGTCACCTTTTCCTTAAAAAAATGTATCTGCCCCGTATTCGTGAGCATTAGATGTTATACAGTACGACAGATGAATTTGCTAATGACCATTACAAAATCCATTTTTGTTCTTATAAGTCTTTGTCAACAAAATATTGACTTTGAAGATGACAAGATGTGACTGTTCTTGCAATCAATTGACATGGAAATTCTACATTACTTTATACACATCTCTTCGAGCATTTCTCATCTTGCATGATTTCCAATTTCATCTTCAAAATGAACAATTTTAAGTTTCAAACTGCACCTTGAGCTCATAAAAAAGTTGTTGCCCCGTACTTACTTGCCCAATAAAAAGTGTTGACCCCGTTCTGCATAAGCTCAAAAAAAGTAGTTGCCCTGTTGCGTTTTGCACCGGCCATGTTATAACATAAATTTTGCACTGTCCCTACTACTGCATATAGGCAATGTTGTGGATTTTGTTTGGTACTGGCTTTATCGNATTTTTGCTCGCTCCGCTCGCATCTCGTTTCAACCACCCCAATATGAATTTCGTTCCGACGGGCCTGTATAGTACTGGTCGTGTGACATGGCGAACCACGTGGACGGTGTCGATAAGTTTTTCAAGTCTTACTTTTGATTGTGTTTAGCCTGGTATAAAATTTGGGATAATTCTGTACTTTAACTTACTGCCGCTTTCGTGGTGATTAAAGGGCTCAATATGTAACACATGTCAGCCTATGCTGAATGATCTTTAGGGATCGTCTCACCCAAAAGAATCGGCGGAGTTGGCGGAGTTTCTATCGCCGATCTTTTTCTGGAGATTTAGGAAACGATAATATCTACCGTTTTGCGTAGAAAACTCCGGCATAAGTGCGGGCAATATTGTCGCCACTTTGGATTATCGGTTGAAAAACTGCGACCGAGAAAAGTCCGCTTTTACTGAGACAACCGCTTAAATACGAATACATTGCTCTGATGAACTTAATAAAAAAACTAAAATTGATTACAGCGTGGTGATAGGCTCGAAGTCTGACACAACTGATAGCCTTAGATCTCTAAATATGACAAAATCTGACAGACCGCCGACAATTCTATTACGCCTAAGTGGCATACGTATTAGATTGGTGGCAGGAATTTTTAGGATCTGGAGGTTGGTCGTTCGGTCCCCTGCAGGACCTCGCTTTTCTAATGGTGCTAGCTTACTCGTGTTATTGTTATAACAAATCGATTTATTTTATTTCAATCAATGAAAAGGGCGTTGGTTGCATTTATAGCCAAAGTAGAGGGCGTGGTCCGGAAAAAAATTTCTGGGGCTACGCCCCAGACCCCGTCCTGTTTTGCCCCCCCAATAAAAAATCCTGGCGGCGCCACTGATAGATGTTCGAGTGCCTATAGCTCTCAAAACATTTCAGATTCCTTTCAACTGAAATATCTGTGTAGCTAATGTATCAACTTAGATAGGAAAATTTAGTTTGTCAACATCGGTCGTATTGTTCTCAAGTTACCAGTGATTTTATAAAAATGCTTTATCTCAGAATCCTTCCAAACAGGCCTAAAATCCTTGATCAAATTTGCTAGCAATCCCTGGGAACGAGGTTGAGCAATCCGGCCTCATAATAATAGAAAATAGAAAAAAAGAGGCTGAATGACAGTCCCAAGTAGATACGATTATGCAGCAGCCTCTTTATATACCTAGTAAATGTTTGAGCAATAAGATAGACAGATAAAATTTGATTATGATAATTGTGGGCTAAATTGCTAGCAAATTTGATCAAGGATTTTAAATCACTTTGGTTTGAGAGCTACATAGTTTCAAACGTCTATACATTTTTGACTCAACCGGTACTCGTAATTATCTATGGTTGTTTGTATGTACATAATTTACAGTAGTTTTCCTTGCTTGTGCTCTTTTCAATCAGATCACCAGTGAATAAGACTTTCGTGTGAAATCGTTCTATTTTGTACTTACTACTGCATATAGGCAATGTTGTGGATTTTGTTTGGTACTGGCTTTATCGTTGGGGCCCAGGCATATTCTCGTATTTAGGAGCCCTGATCACTATTAAATAGGTATTGTCATGAAGAGGACCTGGGGGCAAACGCCCGGTGGCACGCCCGGCCAGCCAGTCCACTCCCGTTAATATTGCNGTACTCGTAATTATCTATGGTTGTTTGTATGTACATAATTTACAGTAGTTTTCCTTGCTTGTGCTCTTTTCAATCAGATCACCAGTGAATAAGACTTTCGTGTGAAATCGTTCTATTTTGTACTTACTACTGCATATAGGCAATGTTGTGGATTTTGTTTGGTACTGGCTTTATCGTTGGGGCCCAGGCATATTCTCGTATTTAGGAGCCCTGATCACTATTAAATAGGTATTGTCATGAAGAGGACCTGGGGGCAAACGCCCGGTGGCACGCCCGGCCAGCCAGTCCACTCCCGTTAATATTGCTGCACTCTTTGCACGTTTCCAAAAAGTTCTTGATAAGAAATTTTGCTCACAAAAGAAAGGGTAGGATAGCATGAGCGCAGAAGATGCCCAACGTTTAGGGGGGCTTATCATGGATTCTGCCCGGATATGATGACTTCAGTGAGTTAAAACTGCCCGAATGGAGCCCAAAATGAGATCAATTTCCCCTGATTAGAGAGCCCCCTGCCTCCTACGCCTATGTAGGATAGGATCCGAAACCAAAATCCCTGCCGCTGAAAAAATGGCGAAGCATGATAGAATTGCAAACCTGGCCTAAATTTGCCTTTGCTGTGTTCTTACGCAATGTGATTGGCTCAAGGCGAGTCTTATTCGTCAGCCAATCAAACTTTAGTTCCCAGTATTCAAGATGCACGCAAGAATTCTCCACCTTTTACCTCGTATGGATTATAATCGAATACCAGTACGAGGCAAATCAATCAGGATAGAGTTTGAAAGGACATACAATTTAGGTGAAGAGACAGAGACGCAGTTCATTTGCCAAGATAACAAGATTCACAGCAAAAATGAGGCCATTATTTGGAAATCTTGGAGGTGATTCTTCAGGTTCAAAGAACCTAGTTGAATTCAGGGCAGGGAAGATGCATCTGCGAGGGACTACGGTGACTGCAGACAAACGAAAAGGCCTCGTGTATGTTCATCAAAGTGACGACTCGCTCATGCATTTTTGTTGGAAAGACAGAACAAGTGGCATTGTTGAGGATGTAAGAATTCTTAATTAATTATTATGCTAAAGAAATGAAATGGTCAATAATAATAGAACTGAAAATGAAATAGGACTATTTTGAGAAAGTATCAGGAAATAGAGTCAATTGTGCCAGTTTTTCACAGCCACACACAGACAGCCAACAAGTTTTTCATCACGGCATTTATTTGGCCGTGATGATTGTTGGACTCCCCCCCCCCCCCCCTCCATCATCGCGGCCTAAATAAAAATCGGCCTAAAACGACCGTTGTTAATATATAATATAATTTAGTGCAAAATATAGGCTAGTAGCCTGTGTGACACATCTAAACTAGTAGAGTAGTAGGCAGGTATTTCTCTGAGCAACCGACCGCACCACCCAACCCCGCCCCCGCCCGATCATAAAGGCATACAGCACAACCAACAAAACAAAACAAAACCCCCAGGAACCCCTGGAAGCCAAGTGACTGACAACGTCAAAAAATGACGTTTTCAAACCACGTGACCACCAACAGCCCCCAAAAATGACGCAAGGGCCCAACCAGCCAGCCACACCACACCCCCTACAACCAGGCGAGAGAAAAGAGCAGAGGCCGAGAAAAAACAGAGGCCGACCACCCAGAGAAATCCCCTGCCCAAACGCCAAAATGGAGACTTTGCTATTATGCTCACGTGATTTGAAAAAAAAATAATTTTAATGGATTTGTTTTCCATATTTTAGATTTCAAATTGCGCATTTTGCAATGTTGTTCTCGAGATCACCAAGTTATTTTAAGCAGAACCTGATGTCTAAACTGCCGCTTAAATTTAGTCATCTTCAGGTGGAACAAACAATCCGCGCGTTCCTTTGGCAATCAAAACAATCAAGATTTCATTCAAATTCAACCAGCCGGATCTAAATGCTTTGAACTGAAACAATGTTAAAATCTTAAACAATACAATTGTGATTTTTTTGATTGCCAAAGGAACGCAAGGAATATCTCTTTCACTTGAATCTTGTAGGCAAAATGACAAGTGAAACGTACCAAAAAGTTATTTTTCAAACTAATAATTTCTTAGATTAGGTTTCGTCCTGAACATGCAAGTAATCACGGCTTTGGTTTGGTCTACACCCACTCCACCCATTACGGCCAAATGCCGCGATGAAAGACGAGACCTAAATGTCGATGGCCCCCAACAAAGCTTGAAATAGATTTTTAGCTAGGAATTTTTAGGGGAAACATGTGTTTTGAAATTTGGTGATAGATTGTGGATTGTATGATAGTGAATATGGAAAAGGAAAGTCAATCGACAGAAAGAAAACACAACCTAGTGCATAGTCTTATTTGTGGTTTTTCACAACTTAATTTACATTTTGCATTCATGCATCCAGAATCATTAATGGTCATTTTTCTTCTTTTTGTTGTAGGATCTTATTATCTTCCCTGAAGATGTTGAATATAAGAAAGTTCCCCAGTGCACAACAGGAAGAGCATTTGTCCTACGCTTCAAACTTTCAAGCAGAAAATTCTTTTTCTGGATGCAAGAGCCTAAAGATGAGAAGGATGAGGAACTGTGCAAGAAAGTCAATGATCTGTTGAACAACCCACCTGCCCCAGGAAGTACTGGAACAGCTTCAGGCCTTCCCCATGGATTGTCATCTCTTGGTGATCAGTTAGGTATTCATTTACTGAGTCTGGAATAAATACCCCCTGAGGGTTTAGGGGCAAAGCCCCTGAGAAAATCTTTTGGACCACACCCTTTTCGCTCTTAGGAAATACCCTTTTTTATTGCTAAGAAACACCCTTTTTTATTTGTCCTCAAAATTCAGGATCTAACTACCTAACCCCTCCTTTGACCATTTCTCTATGGATTTGGATGAATTGGAAAACTGACACTAGAGACAAACAATGAACCCTCCTGTTGTGCTGCCACTGTGGTGTATGGGTTTCATGCAACTGTTGGGACTTAAAATGATATTAAAACTTAATAAGCGGAGCAAGGAAGAGGGGTTCGAATACTATGGGCTGGAAATAAAAGCACATTGCAATTGAAAGCAAGGTGCCACATTGCTTTAGGGTATGCAAAAAAGAGTTAAGTCAACATAGGGTAGAAGGATTCATTTTGGGGCTGTGGAAATGTTTCTAGAATAGTAGGATTTTCTAATGAGAATGAAAATTTGATCAATCAATGAATAAGCAAAAAATAGATTCTGTGAGGGTGATCATCAGATGATTTTCAGAGTCTTGCTTTCAATCTCTTTTGTAACATTCTTTGCAGGAGATTCAGGTCTTCAGACATTGCTGAGTGGCATGGATCAAAACCAGATTATGCAATTGCTGAGTGGCACAGGTTTAGGAGACACAAGTTCAAGACCTACAACTGCCGCTAGTAATACAGTGTAAGTTAAATTTGTGTCTTTACAGGGTTTGTGAGGAGCAGGATCATACACTGAACAATATGCAAAGGGCAGAGCAGAAACTGCATGTGCTGGTGCCAAAACGTGCAACTTTGAACCCCTTAGCTCCCTGCAATGCATCTCAAAATTAGGCAGCCCTTGACATTTTCTTCCTTAGGCCTTAAAATCTTGACTTATTGTTTCAAAAAGCTTATATATTCAAAAGCATCTTTTTACTGTATAAGATTGCGCGATGACATCATTTTATGCAGACTTTGCTCTGTCTTTGCAAGCAGAAACCAGGACATGAAAAAAGGAAGAAATGCACTTACTGTTGCACAAGCATTATTCAATGAATTGTACACAGGGTGTCCCAAAAAAGTTGTGCCCCATTTGTGCGGTTGCTGTGGAGAAGCTGTAGCTTCTATTGTCCCCTTTTTGGTATGGTTGCATAGGATAGGCTTTAACTTGGAGTTTGAGACCTTGTTTTAGCCAATCGCACAAGTGGTTGCTGATTTATGGTGCAAGAAAGTCAAAAAAGTGAAAACTTCATAAACAGCCCTTTCTTTGATCTCCAAAAATGTCAAAATCAAGTAAATATTGCAAGAAAAGGTTCTAGCGTTTTATTTGAATGTTTTATGCATTTTGCAATGCGTTAATTGTGTTGTGTTATCAGTAAACAATACAATTAACCCGTTATCAACTGTAGAACGAATTCTAATACAGCTCTAGAACCATTTCTTGCAGTATTTACTTGATTCTGGCATTTTTGGAGAACAAAGAAATTGTGCTGTTTTTGAACTTTTTCACCTTTTTGACTTCCTTGCACCATACATCAACAACCACTTTTTCGATTGGCTAGAACAAGGTTTCAAACTCTAAGTTGAAGTATATCCAATGCAACTGTATTAACAATGGGACAATAGAGGTTACAGCTCCTCCACAGTAGCCGCACAAATGGGCACAGCTTTTTTTGGACACACTGTATACTACAGTAAACTGATTCAAAACTTCTTATCATTTCTTTTATAATTTGTGTAATATTTTACATTTATAAATTTAATTTAAAAAAATCCTTTTTCCAACTGCAGATCTTCTAGACCAGATACCCAGTCCTCAAATGCACAAAGCGCTCCAAAGGAGCCTTCATCAACAAAGCCTCCCGCTGAGAAAAAAAGTGACAGCACTTCTTCAGCCCTGAAAGCTACAGCCGCCCCCACATCAGCATCAGCTTATGCAGCCCCTACTGTCCAGCTGAGTGATCTGCAAAATATATTGGCTAATATGAACAGTAAGTTTGATCATCCAATTGAATTTAATAGACTGCATCAAAAATGTGTTGTCATAAGGAAACCATGGGTAGTTAGACACCGCAGTTGTGCTTCTATGGCAGAGCACCGCAGCTTGTATGCTTCTGCAGAGGCTTCTACCTCTGCCGCTACTCTGCAGAAACTATGCAAATTTTTTCCTCTGCAGAAGCATACAGTACAAGCTGCAGTGCTTGACCATAGAAGCACAACATCAGTGTCTATCTACCCATGAGAAAACATGCCATTCTGATATTTTGGTATTAATTGCACATAGTATTTATGCAACGCTACTGTGCCAAATTTTACTATTCTTTAATATTCCAAATGTTGTAACTTCAAATAGTCTTTCTGTGTAGAGACAAATGAGAAGATATGTCCAAGTCATTTCATGTTTAAAGCTGGTTGAATCGTCAAAAGAATTTTTTGAATCATCTAGGAAATGTTTGGTAGATAATTCGAAAGTTTTTCCAAAATTTAGAAAATCACAAATAGGTATACAAGATTAGAATCATGATGTTAAACATTTTATGAGAAATTGCTCAATGAAATTTTCTCATTTTCAGCACCACAACAGACTCAACAAGAACCAGGTGTGTAGCTGCTTAATTTACTATATATAACTTTTACATTCATTTTCTCACTTTGAGCAATTTTATTTTGCTTCAGTTTAACAATGAAAGTTTCAAGCGTGATAAATTTTTGGCAAATAATCTAGCTGGAAATTTATGCATCCAGAAAGCTCATGGTGGTCGAAATATTTTGTGCCAAAATTTTTCGATTTCTACATTCTTATGTTTGAACACAAACGGCATCCTGTGCAAATTCTTTAAACACATATTATATATAAGAAGAGCACTCTACAGTTACTTACCACTTACAGTAAGATCAATCGTTTTCAAATCATATGTTATCAAAAAGAGAAAAAGGCTTGTGGCATAGCTGCCGATCAGTTCTTCTTTGTAAAAAGCATGCACATATTCTAGTTTTTTAAAGTTGCAAAATTTTGATAAAAATTCACAAAAATTAGGCACAACATTTTTACATAGATTAAATAGTTTTGGCCTAAAATTTATTCGCTCAAATTTATTTTCCAAAGTTTTAGCGTCCAAATTATTTCGTTCATAAGTTAAAGTCATATTTTTTGAGAAAATGTTGATACTTCATTAAACAAAAAAATGTTCGTTTCAACACAGTTGACTTATCCACAACACTGAATGCAGAATCATTGGCTCCCATGCTGACAGACCCTGAGGTTAGGCAACGCTTATCACAATTTCTACCAGAAGTCAACGAGCTAACAAATTCCGAAGATGAAGTCAAAGAAACTATTCAATCGCCACAATTCAGACAGGTATGTTTTACTGCAAGCACATGTAGTCCCGGGGGGGTACTTGACTTTAATTTGTACGGGGGCGGTGTGCCCCAAAATTTTTAATGACCAACCCACCTCTATATGCGGTATCATCATACCCTTTTACATAATAGAATTTCAAGAAATTCCACGTTTAGACTCATTTTGCAGGAAATTTTTACCAAAATTACACTCTGTGTTAGCAGTTAGAGAATTTTTTCTTACAAGACCAAACCTTTTTTGAGGGATACAGATCTCCTCCCATTGNCCGGCTTTAGAATTTTTCCCTCCAAATGATACCCGGCTTTAGAAAAAAACGGCGAAAAGTATACTCCAAAACGTAAAAAATACACAAAATACGCCTTTTGACAACCGGCTTTAGAAAAATTTCCTTCTTTTGATACCCGGCTTTAGGAAAAAGAGGCGAAAACGACACCCGGAAAGGAGTGCACATCCCGTCAGCAAAACATACTAAGTACCCCCCCCCCGGGCATGTAGTCTTCTCTTAGTATTTTCTAATTTTCATTCGATACCCAAGAACGCTTTAAGAAGCTAGGCCAAAAAGAATTTCCCCTGTAATTACCAAAACTTAGGCTTTTAACTTTCATTGGAAACTGTGACTGTTGCTAGAATTTAATAAAAGGAAGCGTCAAGTTATCATTTTAATCAGAATGCAACGTTCTTGATTCAGTTCTGTCATTGGCTCACTGCTGCGCTCAAATCTGCTCCGAGTTTAAAAGTTAAAAATTAGACCACGTCTTTCCAAAGTCGGTTTCTACTTTTTCTATTCCAACTGTGTTAACTCTCTTTGATTCTTGTTCTTCTCTCTTCTTTTCGTAGATGTTACGCCTCTTTCAGGTTCTTGAAATTTCAAACTGTATGTTATTCTAAAAATGGAAATATATCTCACCCTTGTTCATACTACTATTATGTGTGCCTCTAAAAGTGCCCTCGTTCGAACTATATATGCTACTTGGTCATCAAACAAGATTCTCCAATAAATGACAGGGCCTTCCATTTGTGCTCTTTTTAGCACAAGCCGGCAGTGTTATTGCCAAAACATTTAAATCCTATTTCATTGCCCATTTACCTTAATTTTCTCAACATTTATTGAATTATTTTTTTTATTTATAGGCACTCTCGACGTTCAGTTCAGCGTTACAATCTGGTCAGTTGGCTCCTTTAATCAACCAGTTTGGTCTTGGCGAGGAAGCAGCGACTGCGGCATCGAAAGGAGGTGGGATTTATCTATCAGCTTTCAAACTGTTAAAAAATATAACATAATATGATATAATATAATACAATATAATAGAATATAATATAATAAAATATAATAAAATAGATTGTACGCAGCGGTGTAATCCTCTGACTTTGCAGCCAGAACAGTCAGGCGGACAGTGTTCGATCCCAGGTAGAGCCCCACCAATTGAGCGTCGCGACAAGGGCTCGCGGACTCGATTAGGTCTTCTCTACTTCTGCGATCCCAGCGCTTGGCGCTAAAAAACGCAACTTCACCTTCACCTTCACTTCACTTGTACTTTGAAAAAGGCTTTATTTTTCACAAACTGCTACGTTACAAATCATTACAAATTCCAGCTTTTGAGCATTTGCCTATGTGGGTCCATTTGCTTGAGAAATGGAGACAACTATTTTGGAGTATTTTTCTCAAGATACAGTTGGAAAAAAAATATTTGCACGTAGCCTCAAATTCTAATCAGGAGATGACACAAGATTACTATACATTGGCACATAAGTTCTTGCAAAAATCCTTGTAATTATATCACAGCTCATTCAGGGGAAATACACATCTAAACAAGAAATTTCAGGAGAGAAATTGAAATTTCACTACCATTTATAGACCCATTCATGTTTTCATTTGGTGCACTTGTAAATTACGTCAAACGTCCGCATGCTGTACAAAACAATTTTTTGCATCGCTCAAATGACGTAGCATCTCCTTCAGTAAATATTTTTCAAACCTGTCACACTGGCTGAAAATATGTCCCATGTATCGGTGCCTTTGCTCTTTAATATTTGATGTTGGTTTAGTTAAAATATAATTTGTATTTTGTAGCAAAACTTTTAATTTCACCAGTTTTTGTCTTCTTGGAAACTGCCTTGCAGATTCTCGATTTTATGTCAAAGTTGAACCGTTTGTATATGTTCTTCTATCAGCAATCATTTCTTTTTCAGACATTTTCGCCTTCGTCGAAGCTCTCCAGAAACTGGAAGGCAACAAGCGAAACGAACCACAAGAAGACGATGATATGGGTTTAGATTAAAATCAAAACAAAGAAAAAGATTTCGAGGTTTATTGTTCTTCTTTTGTTTCAGTTTTTTTCTATAAATCTCTGAAATGACACTTTTCAATCTTGTGTTATTTCCCAGGATGTCATGACGTAGAGTTATGTAGTTGAATCATTCAAAACTTGAAAAGTATTCGTATTTGTTGTTGTTGTTTTGTGTCTTCAGCTGAGCCATGACATCTCACGTCTAGTCATTCTGACTGCAGAAGTCCCGTTATAGCCTTATTCCACAAGCCCCACAAATTTCGCTCATCTCATCTCATTGAATTGATGTTGCTCTTGTCGATTCATTGAAGTATTATTAGTTCCGTCGGAGGTTATAGTTGCAGCGTTATCAGTTCGGTCAAAGAGCGAAGCTATGCGATGATTGTATTGAGTCTGGCTCCGCTATTGGAAAAAGAAGAGATTAGAATTGCCCTTGGTAGGAAGTTATGCTGTAAAATATTTCTTCTGACACTGGTTACAGCAAGCTAAAAAAATAGGGTCTAGCCAGGGAAACAAGAGCTTAGATAAACTGTACTCTTATTTGAAATATTCCAGCCGGTGAATAGCAATAAGTATACATTATTCTTATATTTCTGATCTTATGTCGGACAATGTTTTCCTGTGACCAGCATCAGATGAAAGTATCTAGCAAGAAGTTCCTAAATTCAATAACGTGCGAAGATCTAAAGATGTAAGTTTTGCCGTTATGAGTAAAGAGATACGTGGTGGTTATAGAGAAGCGCCTTCGCAGGTGAAGATATCAACAGAAATAACAGAATATGTAATTATGTATTTGTCAAGTGTCCTATGACTCGTTATTCAGTGCGCAGAAAAGTCGGTGATTTTCTGGTACACTACACAGCAGTATTGCGTAGATAGTTTTCCTCCTTACTGGTAAAACGTAGGCTACGGATTGATTTAGACGATTTCAACCTTCCTTAATCATTGTTACAAATTATGGAAAATATTATTTAAATTCTTATCTCGGGATCTCATTTCGGATTGTCTTCCTGTCAAAAGAAGCGCTCGAATGGATTAATCAAGGATTAATCAGGCCTAATCTGATCTGTACTTGGCCTAATTAATCTTCACAGCAACCGAAACACCGAGCTGTTTTCCTTCTTTTCGGCTGATAGCTGTTTTGTGGTCGTTGCGCTTTTTGATGGGATTCGTGTACTTTATTGGCATGTAAAGTCGATCTCAAATTAGATGTCACGTGAGATTTGCGATAACGCAAACATACTCATTCAAAACACGTCAGTTGTTTTTATTCGCGGACATTTTCACGTGGCATCTAATTTGAGACAGACTTTAACTATCTATAGCCCTTACAGGCTACACCTTTTGAACACGGATTACTCTTCTGTATTTTTAGTATATCGTCTGCTCAAAGTGCCCACAAGGGGCCCATGCCCGAAGCCGTGCACTCCACCCCTACTGGCACCTTCTCCCAAGAACTTTAAGCTTATCTCCGAGGGGAGCATACAGAACTTTTTAGGATAAACGGTGGTACTACCCGCAGGCGGCCGTAGAAAGTGATACAGATCAGCCCTCCTTTTCCCCAATGCACAGATTCACAAAGACATTCGTTGTGTTGAGCTCTGACTTTACTGCAGCCAATCAGATGCGTGAAAGACTGCCTTTAAGTACTGCAATGGCAACCATCAATTCACATTTTTAGTTTTGGTCGAGACCCGTCAGCCTAACACCCTTTAATGTGCTTCTGGACGTGTGAATAGAGGGAAGCTTACCACCTTTCGGACAGGTTTTATGTGTCATTTGGCTTATTATGATTATGCATAAGGAATATATAATTTTTAATCAGCTAAGTTTATGTTTAACTGATCCGAGGTCAGCTCTCAAGAATCCTCGAATAATGAGATTAGTCGACCCAGGTAGTATTGCTCGAGGATTTGCGGCGCAAAATGTCACACACTGGGATTCAACACTGGTACCAGAAATCTCACACAGGCGTTTCTTGGCAGTAAAGTCATTCTGCAAAAACAAGCAATCGATTCACAATGATATTTGGACTGATTTATTTTTCAATTCTTTTTCCTCATTTTGTGTTCTTGTTTTAAATAGAGAGTTTTAAGATTTTAAAGTCTGTCTCAAATATTAGATGTCAGGTTAGATTTGCGATAACCTCATGCATTTTGAGACATTTTGATCCAATTTTGGCCTTATATTCAAGACTGGATGAAAAGATGTTTGCAACTCGAACCAACTGTTATTATTTGTGGGAAAGGGAAGAATGATGAAGGAAAGGCCTTTTGTTTTTATCTTTCTGTTTCAATCTTTCTGTTTTAATTTCATCCTGCAAAAAGAATTCTTCGCCCAACGTTTGACACCTTGTTTGTTAGAAATAGCTTTCCAATCGGAATCTTGTTTTCGGAGAAACAGACATTTCATTCTTGATATCTTCGTTTATATTTTGTGATCCTAACATACAAGATGTCAAAATGTAAGCTAAATGGTCTAGTTTTCGGATCAAGTAAAAACGGAAAGATCAAACAAAATCTTTTTCAGAAATCCTGTCTTAGCTTGCCAAGTACAGCCATTCCAATCAATCAACGAACTACGCCCATTACCAAATTTCTGCTCTTCTGTAATCCGTCAAATCTTTTCAAAGATCTATTGATCGTGCCACAGCGTGCCACAATCCGTATTTAATCTAAAGTAATCCCTTTAAAGTGTGAATGAGAACAATTTCAAGATTTTTTAAATGTTAAATTTTCATATAAAAGTTACAGGCAATAAGAATAAGAATTATCGTATACACAATACACAAACAGAATGTTTATTTATCCAACCTTCTTCAAAGTTGCTGTCTTCCTTTGTGAACCTTTATCGTGAAAGTGAACTGTCCACGGAGTTAGGAAGAATGCAGTTAGACAAGTCTTTTCGCTGGGCGAAAGTCAAGGCAAATCGTTCTTTGGGCACATGGCAGTCAGGCAAATCGTTCGCTTGAGTTAACAGCGGTTCCTGCTTGCTCATATTTCGGCGGAGCCGAGACCTCGCGATTCTTGGAATACGACGAAAGCAATTCTCGTAACGTCGATTCCATCGCAACTCTCTTCTTTTTCAACTCCTCTGAATAAACTTCAGTTCGCGACAACCGAACTTCTAATTCTTTAAGCTTAATTGCGGCAGCATCATGCCGTTTCCTCGCTGCGTAGAAAGTCTTCTCCATTTCCCGATATTTCGCCTCAACCGTCGAAGCTGCGTGTTGCTGTTTCGCTTCTCTCGCTTGCTTGAGTTCGTATTCTCGGTGATGATGCTCGAACTCTGTTTGCAAATGATCCTCACGGCGTAAATTTTCCGAATATTTATTTTCTCGTTTCTCAATCTTCTCTTCAAGCTCGTTAACTTTGCTTCGCGCTTCTGCTAACTTCTGTCTCGCTGCGTTATAATTCGCTCTTACTGTCCTCAAATGTTGCTCTGCCTCTGTGATTTGTTCTGCAGGGATTTGAGTGATTTTCTGATTCCAATCTTTCACTCTCGAGACGTGTCCTTCTTTGTCTCCCAAGCGCTCGTTCGAGTATTTCAATTTCTCAGTTCCTTTTCGCAGACGCTCTTCCTTCTCTCCCATAAGCATGGTTATTTCTGACATTTTCACAAATGCTCCATGGTATCTTTTCCTTGCATCACTTATTGCTGCTTGCGTTTCTTTATTTTTATTTTCTAAGCGTTTCACTTCTATAGCCATCGCATGCATCTTCTCCTTGATAGCTCCAAACCCTGCTTTCACTCCCATAGCGAGATGTGTTGCGGTCGCCATCTTGATTATATAAACAATTTCTCTGCAAGAAATTCTCAATAAAAGTTCTCTAAAATAGTCAACTAAGTAACATATTGCAGAAGAGAGAAAATCCTCGTTCTGACCTTCCCTTGTTATGATTCACTGGGACATCGCAGATTTTTTTTAGACGGCCAAGACTTGCTCGTGCTCCTTGGCCGCTGTTTTGTCCTCGATCGAACTTGATGGAGTAGACCCTATTGTGGACGAAGGCAGCCTGAAGCCTTTTTGGACGTCTTTTCTTTGCACGGTTTTAACGCGATTGTGAGGATTCAAAAACCATTTGGCAGGGAGTGTAAGACATGGATTAAGAACTCAGCTGGGTGCGGATGAATACCAGGGGTTCTGAGTTCGAATCTCAATCCAGTCGTTGTAATTTCGCGTACGAAATATTGTTTAAAATCAATTCAGAAGGTAAAGAGATACTTAGGAAGTTTTGACAAATAGGTTGAGGATACTGGAGCTTCCTGCATAAATACAGTGGATTGGAGAAGGGAGACAGTTGTCTGCCTGAATCTGCGTTAAGATTTGAATGATCGGGCTTGAAAAGTCCGTCTTTAGAAAAAGCAGTGTACAAATGTATCTTCTCATCTCTTTTTAAATTTCTAGTAAGTGGCTGGAAAGTACATTCTATATATCATATCAATTATGGGCTAGTAAAAAAGAAAACCAACGTTTTTCTTCCCAGCGGGCAATGTGGTTAAACTTCAATCTAATCTGCGTTTGCCACGATACAATTCCAGGAAATTGAAGTCGGTCCGTAAGAAACAATAATTGGTATCTATGGTAGTGGTATCCTATTAATTCCGGTTCATATTAACCAGACCAGCCCGTTTGTTCTGCTAACTTGAAATGAGTTATGTATTTTGGTAAGATTTTTAGCAGCAACGTGGAAATCGCGTTGCCATTTTGCTCTATCTAGACTATTGAAATGTTTTCAATGTTGGCCTAGTTGATAGCGTTGATAGGCACCTAATCTTGATTTGCCAATCAAATTGTGTAAAATTTAAAAAGCATGCAAGCGAAAGTTTTGGCCCATTTTTACCTTTTCAAACATCTTTCGTAATACCATTTAATATTTTTTAACAAACTTACACATATCGTTTAGTGTACCATTTGGAAAAACTACGAATAGAAAACTATATCATACTTGTTGTCGAAGCCGTAAAAACTATCAATCTCAATGACAACATGATGCATGGTATATGGAAGAAGAGAAGTATATTATTAGAGATCATATATGATATGATCTCTTGGGAACGGAATCCACGTTTGGTGCAGAGGGGCAAATCACTCCAAAAATTTTGTACACTTTCGTAAAAAATCTTCAGAAATCCCAAAAATCTCGAAAAATCTTGGAAATCCCAAAGAAAATCCTAAAGATCTTCTAAAATCTCAACAAATCCCAGAAATCTCCCCCAACTAATGATACAAATTCTCAAAAAATCTTTTGACAATCTTTTGACAAGTTTTTGAAAATCTCAAAAAATCTTTGAAAATCTCAATAAGTCTTAAAAAATTTAAAAAATATGTGAAAATCTCAGGAAATATCTCAAAAATCTTTGAAAGAGATCTGAGAGATTTTTAAAATCCCAATATCTCGTTTGCTACTTTTGGAGTGATTTGCCCCTCGTTTGGTGCTACAATCTACATCTTACTGGAGCTCCTTCTTGTTGGAAATCAGACACGGTCGTTTGCCGTACACTGGGTATAGCCAACACCCAGCCCAGTATAGGTACCAATTTTAGATTGGAAGATAAAATTTGGACACTCCTCCATGAACTGAGCCAATCACATTGCTTAAAAACAACAACAGACGAAATTTAGGCCCAATTTCGTCGTTATTGCCAACCTTCGCAATACCATTTTCTACGGCAGAGAAAGCTAGATTTTCAAATTTTTATTGAAGACACATTTTCCTAGAGGACAATTGTACTTTGGGATACAAGATTTCTAATATTGACTACAGTAAAACCCCGCGTATAAGAACCTATAGTGGATTAAGAACCTGCAGGCTGAAATTTTCTAATTAGACTACCATTATATAAGAACCAATCCATTTTATTTATTGTTTAAGAACCCAGGCTGACTTGCAAAATTGTAGGTTCTTATACGCGGGTTTTTACTGTATATAGTCTCTGGAATAAGCTGAAAGACTTTTTCAGTTGTCTCTCTGAAGATTGAGCATGACGTGATTTCAATTTGGCGGCCGAGGGCTGATGGGCCTTCATGGCGGGTAATACTCAATAATCGGCTCGTGGGCTTTTATNTGCAAAATTGTAGGTTCTTATACGCGGGTTTTTACTGTATATAGTCTCTGGAATAAGCTGAAAGACTTTTTCAGTTGTCTCTCTGAAGATTGAGCATGACGTGATTTCAATTTGGCGGCCGAGGGCTGATGGGCCTTCATGGCGGGTAATACTCAATAATCGGCTCGTGGGCTTTTATTATCTCCAAAACAATACACCATATTCTTATTCTAATACAAAGAGCAAATATTCGGTACAATTAACGTATCACTGAAACAAAGCTGCCTTGTTAATTCAATTCCTGTTAGTAGCTGTTCGTTTGTAGTTTGATTCCTGCCCACCCGATAATTATTTGTGATTCACTTTTCTTACATCAAACATAAACTAAAAGTAAAGTAACTTAATCTCATTCTAAACAGTTCCGAATTCAAAATTTGTGAATGGGATTTTTTTGGATGAGGCAAACATCTCGTACCAATGGACAGATTGGCAGGCCTTCTGAAGAATCTTTGCTCACTCGTAGAAAAACCTCGAAGCTCGTCGCTGCTTTTTAAGCTGTGTTGTAAAGCACTGAAACATGAAAAGTAATCCTTTCAAATATCATCGCCTTTACATCATACATTTTGTGGCATTTTTAGCTGACTTTGTTTGAACGATTTAAGTTGCCTAAACTGAGCTAAATTTCCGTAAATTTCTTTGCAAGACGAGAACTTTCGTTTTGATGTCCATAAGTGTCTGCGCACGAAGGAGTCTGGGCTTCGAGATTGTCAACAAAACAACGTCTTGAGCAAATTTAACCAAAGCTTGTAAAATCTTGTTTGGTTCGAAACAAACATCAATATATTATTTACCCGCCGTTGCATCATGTAAGAAGCTATATATACTGTATATTTTGTGTTGTTTTGCTAAACGCACGCAATGCTATAATTTTTTCAAGTTTATATTCTTGTCAGATCGTATGTACCACGACAAGAAATACCAAAGAAAATTTGAGATAAACATACGCAGCATAGGGCTCAAATCTTTAAAAATGTGGGTGTAAAATTTTATTTTTCTTTGAATTGAATGGCTTGAAACGAACTTAGGGTACTTTGCTGAAAATCTGCCGTGGAAATTGTTTGATATCTTCATTATTTTCAAAATGGCGGCGTTTTTATTTTTAGTGAAAGAATTAAATCATCGTAAATCCTAAATCAATTGCGGAAAAATTATACAATCTTCAAGAAAACCATAGGTTATGCTGGTCTAGGTCAAGCAGGAATCTGTCGCTCTTTTGGTTTAGGATTTAGAAAGTTAGGGACGTCACATCCTCAATGTAATGAATGGCGCCATTTTGAAAATAATCAAGATATCAAAAAGTTTCCACATCAGATTTTCAGCAGCAAAGTATCCGGAGTTTCTTTCAAGCCATTCAATTTAAAGAAAAATGTAATAAAATTTTACACCCAACTTTTTAAAGATTTGAAACAAATGCTCAGCATTTCCATTTCTTTCGAAATTCTTGATTGGATGGTTTGGTAAGCAAAATTAGCCAATGAGTGGGAAGAAAATGAAAAGAAAAACAAGGCTTCATTTTCAGTTATCCAGTGATATAACAGATATAACTTTAATTATCTAGTATGATATTATTTAACCCGATAACAATAATACCACAGGGAAACCAGATTTACTGTTGACTTTTGCAATTTTTTTGTGTGGTAATTTATTCTATTTTTGTACTAAATCATTAACCTCCTGTTATTTTCTGAGATCTGCGCAGCGAACTTCCACTGCCAAGGAGCGAAAGGAAATAAAAAAGTTCACTGCGCAGATCACGGAAAATAACAGGAAATTAATGATTTAGTACAAAAATAGAATAAATTACCAAAAATTATAATTGCAAAAATCAACAGTAAATCTGGTTTCCCTGTGATAATACCGTGCAAATAAATTATAACACCTTGATAACTATAATATAACTATAATAACTTTCCTGGATTTTATCTATCACTAAATTTACATCCCTGAAATCAATCTGTATACCTCGATTCAATAATGTTTAACAGTACAATGATATAGTTTTTGTATTTCTTTTTTTAGCAGACTCTGCTAAAGCTTTAATGCGATCCCGAGTGTTGTATCCTAAACNAATTGTAGCCATAGATAGCGATTTTAGCCCCCAATTTTAACTGATCGAGTAGCTTCTTGAAACTACTGAGTGCCCCAAAAAATTCCCCCTGTTTCAAAAATCACAAAATTTGAACACAGGGCCAATCTTCAAATTCCTTTTTTGGAAAGAAGATCAAGCACCAAATTATTTTCCTAAGCGTAGCTGATTTTGTGATTGGTTTATCAATTAACAAGTTTAGCTCTTTTTAGGTCAGAATGACAAAAGAAATGCACACTATCATTAGAGACTTGAAAGATAATGAAAAATCTCAAATTTTGGCTCTCAGGCGAGATTTACTACAACCAAGATGCAATTGTTTAACTTTTTCAAGTATTGATAACAAAACATTCATCATCTTTTAATACATTTAGATCATTGGAAAAACAAATCGAAAAGAAAATTTACGAAAACTTTGATAATTGAGTTATGGTGATTTTTAAACAGGGGGACCTTTTTGGGACACCCGGGTATTATCATCAAAAATAGTAAGTCTACACAAAAGTGGAGATAAATGTGGCAAAAATTCTCAAATTTAGATTTGGAACGATAGATTTATAATCTATCAATACATGAACTCAAAACTCGAGATTTCCAGATTTAAAAAACTAACAAACGAAATATGTCCATGACGTTAATATTAAAGGGAATGTAAGCATATAAAAGTGGCGCAAGCCACTTGCGGTTAAATTCTAACCAATCAGATATCAGTATTTCCTGTTGACGTAGATGAGTTACCCAAATATGGTGTGGTGCGTGTCAAAGTCCATTGTCTTTGCACAGCTATTTTTATCAAAGGCTTATATATGCTTACATTCCCGTTAAGAGAATTATTAAAGACAAACTAAAGATGAAATCTAAGTAAAACCATCAGTATCTAACAAATGGTCAACTGCTAACAATAGTCTAATTTCAAACAATTAAGGTCACAAAAAGCGAAAACTCTAAGAGCGGAAAGAAACACAGTACATTTCTATTTACGAAAGAATTAGTACCAATGAACGTAAGCGAACTTTGCAGTTGATGCCTAAACTATAACGGTAGATGGAAAGTTTTTAACTGCTATCATCCTGTTTGTTTTCGTAAAATTTAAACTTCTCCATGGTACGTTTTTGCTTTGCGGTAGAAATTTGGTAGAAATTATCGTTTAATTAAAAAGCTCCAAAGATGTCGACACAAGGCATTTGAAACATTTGAAAGTATCTTCTCCACAATGCAAGCGTTATTGATCTCATATCTCACCACTCTCCACTCTCACACAGCCTCAACCTTGAGTCAACAAGAGCAGATTTTGTAACAATAGCGAAACTTGCCTTCGATTGACACGCCATTTCAAAGAGATTAGCAATTGCAGACAAAGGGATTTCAACGGCCGAGTAATCAAGCCAAGGATGTAAACAAAGCAGACCGCAAAAGTTGCCGTGAAACATAGGTAAGAAACTCAGTCCTTGTGCACGTGAAAAGGGGTTTTTAAAAGAAGAAATGAGTATATATCGAAAGAAGAAGGATATATCTAAACTTCTACCGCCTAAATTTCATTTATTCAATTCAGAAGCTGAAAATTAAGCATATTACAAATCTCGTACGTTTGTGTGTGTAATTCAAAGATTTATTGCTGGGCTTGAGTTTCCCCCCAAAATTTTTATCTTCATTGTTAGTTTTGCTTCTAGGGTGATCTTTCAACTTTCTTATGGTCCACATTTTATTTGCCTTGTATCTCCTCTTAAAGTGCCCACTTCATTATCATCGTAACGTCCCATAACCGTTCATAAAAAATTCCTTCTGCATAACAAATCAATCTAGAAACAGTGTATGCGTTTCGATATACTGTGCCGAGCAACAGAGAGAATTAACCGTTCGTTAGTGACCTGAACATAGCTGAGGAAACAACTGTTTTCTCCAAGTTCCTTTTCGTTCGACAACTTGGATGGAAAGTCATGATGTAATCCTTATAGGATTATACAAGTCCTTAAATCTAGTCTTTCGCATAATTGTGCTGTTGAACAGTTATCAAAAACAAATATGATTAAATCTAACCAAAGAGTCTGATAATCTGAGAGTCTTATCTAATTGTCGCAAACTATACCTAGCCTGGAATTGGGAGAGACTTTGAGAGGAATTTGATGCCTCGTGAAGTAAAAACCCGCATATAATCATCTTTATATATAAATTGTGTATGCTTTTTATCGTCCTTCTCTTTAGTGTTACTTTCATCAGCCGAGAAGTTCTTGAAAGTAGCTGTTCTCGTGTGCGGGTTTTGATCATATGCGTACGCGCCGGGGGCTGTTGGGTGGCAGCCCCCCCTCCAACGTTGGAAAAATGTACAAAAACAGCCTTTTTCGCGCGTAAGTCGGGCAAACATTTTCAAAAGCAATGGACTTTTTATCATCGGGCAGGCCCCCCCTTCCCCAGATTTCATCTTCCCGTACGCTTATGGTTTTGATGTATAATACACAAAGGCAAGGACGTTGATAAGAATGACAGGATTTGTCATAGAATCTCGCTCGATACTTAATTACGAATAAGAATTTAATGGCTAAAAATGGCAAAGAGAGTACAACAAGACTGCATACCGTTCACCACTGCTGCAAATAAAATGCAATTCCACAAAACTGTTCTCCTGTAAAACATCTCCGCAGCATATCAAGTATTTAAGCCATCTTCAAGTAGATTCATCTGAAGAAAAAATCCATAAGGCAATATTTTAAATTCAAATAAATACAGAAAACATCGGGGGGTACTAGACTACCTAAGGAGTTATCCTACTTAAGGATAATCCACGGAGAGCACAATCTATCCTGATTTCTCGTCTTCGAAATGAAAATAACATTTTGCACATTGCCAACGAGGTCTGCATATTTTAAAGTAAATCAACGGAGTTAAAAGTAGCTTAGCTAGGGGGACCGAAATTTTGGCCTTGCGTTCACAATGCTCCTCTCTTAAAACGGAGCTGTTCGAAAACGCTAACGAAAACGGATAAATTTGAAAACGATCCGTTTTCAGTGTGAACGCCAAAAACGGAGACATTTGAAAACGCTTCGCATTCCTTCGTATAGGCTGTTGATTACAATGGCCTACAAACTCGTGATTGGCGCCTTTTTGACAGCTACTAACAAAAAGCTTTGTNAGATGCAAAAGATCTTGTAAAGACGCTCGCATCTTTCGAGATTTTTGTTTGCTTCAGCCGTTTCAGCAGATCAATCGAACGCCGCATTCGACGGTCATTGTTGGCTTTTGGCGGGAAGTCAAATTCAAAGAAGGACTAGCCAATGAGAGTGCGGTTACTCAAATCCTGCATTCTGATTGGGACGGGAGAAATCATATGCCGATTGAAATTTTTGACCACTTTTACAGCTCTAGGGAAATAAGGCCCTCACTGCAGCGACAACAACAACAGCAATTCAATTCAATTAGATGAGCATAAGTTGATGGCCTTATGCAGTGAGGCTAGCTTTGGCTAAGCATAATATCCAATATCCGTTTAAAGACCCATTGCTAACCGCGATCCTTTGCGATCCCAAAGACGACTTTGGTATGATATGAAAGTCATTTCTGGCCTACAGGTCCTTTGTTTTGATTTTCATCAAAATGATCATGGTTAGCAATGGGTTTTTAATGCTTGTAGAATAATACCAAGCATTTCTACTTACTCGAACAGACTTGCAAGTTCTTTTTCCGCGTATGTAATCGTATCCATCAACAATTTCTTCTCATTTCTTCGCAACATGATACTTAAAACTTCCGTGTGTGGCATTTCTTCCTCTCTCTCCTCGTCATATCTTTCCTCTAACTTCTTAGTATCTCCTTCAATCGTACCTGGAACGAGCTTCAAAAACAACAAGCATCTGTCTTTCAAGAACTGCAAATACTTCATCTTTGTTTCTTTCCCAACGAGCTCTCCTGCATTCAACTGACTTGCAAGCTCCGTAACCTTCAATTTCTGCATCTTCTCCAACTCTTCTTTTGATGCTTGAGCGATTACCGTAAAAGCTGCCAGCGAATCTTTGATAGGCGTCGGTAAACAAGCAAGTGGAAACGACTCTTCTAGGCCAAGCTTTGTTGTCAACTCTTTCCTTACAGCAAAGCAGGGATCGCTTTTACTTAGACCTAATTTCACCTTAATATAATCATGGGTGTTTTCTGCATAGAAAAATCCATTATAAACAACAAGTTCTGTGTTCGGTCTAGGCCCATAGTAGATTTTAATCTCATCTCTCGATTTGACTGGATTTGCAGCGAAGCATTCGCATTCTTTCGTTTCAGGGTTGTAATCAATCGACACAGGCCCTTCGATGTGGTTACACATATCTAAGAACGGTATCAAAGCGAGCACCGCTTGATCTAGGCTATTCGTAGATGGTATAGGATTTTGTCTTGTCATTAACGTTGCAACAGCCCATCTGTAATCTTCATAATTCAGTTTCTCGGCAAAACCAAGCTCTTTGCCTAACGGATGCTTCAAAAACAAGTTGCTCAGATACGCATACTGCCTGGCAATGCTTCGCACAACATTCAACGCTTCGAGAAATATCGACGTGCCTTTCAAAAGCTCAATTTGGTCCATGCTAAAGTATAATATGTTACTATAACGTCTTGGTAGCACGTTGATATAAGGCTGCCATTTTGAATTCCCGGAGTATAGTTCGTGCAACAGTAACAGTGCTAGTGCAACATTTGGCATACTGCTCAACATTGGGTCATTTGCGATCAAAGGGCCTATTGGCGAAGCAGTCACTAAATCTGAGGTCATCATAGCTTCTCTAGGTATTTTAACAAATATATCCCCCTCTTTGAAGTTATCAGTAGCAAAAACTCCCAGCTCTGAATTACTAACTGATTTCACAGCTACGTTTTCAAAGATAACCCCATTTTCTCTCGCCCAATGATGAAATTCCTCAATGCATTCTTCTCTGTTCTTTAGCTGACTAATGACGCTTGTTTCCCTGTGCTTCTCAAGGTTTGTCAACATCTCATGGATCTCTTTGTAACCGTTGAAAAGCTCTCTTGGACTTGGTGTTTTTGAATCAGTTGGGTTGACGCATTTTTGGAACAGTTCGGTTATCAATGGCTTGATTATGCTGTCGATATGTTTCCCTTTCTTTACTTTGGTCTTTGATTTTTTACCCATCTTTGCGAAGCTGTAGAAATATCAATAAAAGAAATAAAGTTGGAATCAAGCATAAGTACTCAAAGGTTTGCGAGCCTGCATTTTTGCGAATTAATCCTTCTAAAGAAATCGAATAATCAGATTTCTTCAGATTTCAAACTGATAATTATTGTGTAACAAACATTTCATTTGGATACAAAAATTTAGTTGGTCAAAATCGGTCACATCATTGTCAAGTTACAAGTGATTTCATGAAATATTTTGTCTTTGAATCCTCCAAACCAGGCATTCAAATCTTTGCTCAAATTTGCTAACACTTCAGGTTCGCGATACCAAAAAAATAGATGAAAAACGGTTGAAAGGCAGCCCCAAGTGTATAAAACAGTATAAAACTATAGAGTGGGCTCTTTACCTAAAAGATATCTTTATGCAATAATATCAAACAGAGTTTGGTGTTGATAGCTGCAGGGCTGGTTCTGCTATGAAATTAATTGCGAATTGCCATAGTTTTTATATTATTGGACACTTTTAACATAAAAAAATTAACAGGCATGCACATAAAGTTTATAATTAAACGCTTAAAGAAATGCCGAAACTTTTTCTCGACTACGATACGTGATAACATTACACAGCCTTCAGGCTTCTTTCTATATCAACCAAGAACAACAAATAACACCAGTCCTTACAAAACTGATATTTATCGAGACAACCAAACAAAAGCAAATGCCCCTAGTTAAAACAGGGACTTTAGAACTCACCTTATGTGTAAATTATTCCTCAACATCTTTCTCACGCACTAAGAAAAGAAACATTCAAGATTGCCCTCCGTTCCTTTTGTGTTCTTTTCATATTACGTATCCCCTTACTTACAAATAACGTGGTCTACTTTACTTTGCTAATTTTCAGCAAAACAACAGGTGGAAGCAAAGATAGCCAAACAAAATTGAATGCTTGGGACTATAAAAATAAGACACCATGAATTGGTACATCAATTATTCAGAGGGAAAAGATAATGACAATTTTAGAACAATGACAAAGTTGAGAGCCTGATATTGTTTTTTATCTTACCTTCAAGACAACTTCTAATGTTCTTTGAAGTAAATTTGACAGCTTGAATTGTGCAGAAAGACACAAATTTAGCTGGTGCCAAATTATTTTGAACGTGGTCAGACAGCTGTTATTTTAGATGGTGGTTTTCATTATTCTGGATTAGAATATTGCTGATGTCAGCCCAACCAGTAAGAACTTAACACATTGATATATAGAGACAGAGAAGAGAGTTACATTTTTAGACATGACTTTTCTGGATTAGAATATTGCTGATGTCAGCCCAACCAGTAAGAACTTAACACATTGATATATAGAGACAGAGAAGAGAGTTACATTTTTAGACATGACTTTTCTGGATTAGAATATTGCTGATGTCAGCCCAACCAGTAAGCACTTAACACATTGATATATAGAGACAGAGAAGAGAGTTACATTTTTAGACATGACTTTTCTGGATTAGAATATTGCTGATGTCAGCCCAACCAGTAAGCACTTAACACATTGATATATAGAGACAGAGAAGAGAGTTATATTTTTAGATATGACTTTATTGATAACCATATAGTTGCAGTATATGTCTTTATAATGAAGACCCAAAAGAACGCTTCATGACAAACTGGCAAAGTAAAATACTGCACACAGTGCATTGAAACTTCCATTAAAGAAGGGAATGACACATACATATTGAGCAGTGGCTGTAAGTAGGCTAAAGAAAACGCTTACACTCCCATTGTTTCTTCAGCTACACAATGAAATGGCACTTTCCAAGAGTATCAAATACAACAGGCTATTTTACCACTTGGCCCAGGCCAGCTTTAATTTGTTGATTCCCTTCAAAAGATAACACCCTGCAGAAGATATATGTATCATACATATGAATAACTAACACTGAAAAGTCTTCTAGTGGTATAAAAGTTTAAATTTAAGATTGCTTTCAAACCATCATGGAATCTTAAAAACGTTTTGGCAATATGTTACTTGAAGATTGAATTCTTTAAATAACATTTTGCTAAAACGTTCTTTCAATTGAACCTCCAATCAACTGGCATCTCCAAACATGAAACATGAAACCATCATGGAATCTTAAAAACGTTTTGGCAATATGTTAAGATTTAATTCTTTAAATAACATTTTGCTAAAATGTTCTTTCAATTGAACCTCCAATCAACTGGAATCTCCAGACAACAGACAATATTTGTTTTCTTGAACCTCCAATCAACTGGCATCTTGAAACAACAGACAATAATTTGTTAAAAACGTTCTAGCTAAATGTTATTTGAAGATTTAATTCTTTAAATAACATTTTGCTAAAACGTTCTTTCAATTGAACCTCCAATCAACTGGAATCTCCAAACAACAGACAATATTTGTTCTCTTGAACCTCCAATCAACTGGCATCTCCAAACAACAGACACTAATGTGTTCTCTTCCTTGTCCAGCAAGTAATTTGAGGTACAGTAATTCCAGCTATAACATAGCATAACAATACTGTACGTCTGTTGTATTTCAAAGATTAGATGGTAATTTCATTGTGCCATACAAAACACATGACTCATGAAGCCTGGCTTCCATTTGAACTTTTTCTGATCTTTATTGTTCATTTTGGTTTTGTTTCTCATCTTTGCTCTTTATTGTTCATCTTCTTCGCTCATTGTCATTCTAATTTTACGGCTGATGGATTTCCACTGTTCAAAATGCTCCTTCTTGCTCATTGCTGTTTGTTGTTGCTTGTTTTGGTTTTATTTGAGTCTTTCCATTTCCTTCTGTTGCTTTTTGTTGCTCTTTCGATACTTTTTTGGTTTTTCGAGTGCTTTTCAATTTGGGGTTCATGTTGCTTGTTTGGTTCTAACGCCCAATGTAAATCCAAAACAAGCAATAAAGAGCAAACCAGATTTAAAGAGGGGGGCTTTGGAGTTTCACGGGTTGCGGGTTTGGCCAATTTTAGCCTTCGGGTTTCAGGATTTATGCTTTAAACATGCGGGTTTACGGGTTTTGAGATGTGCTACAGGTTTTGGGTTTAGCCTATTTTTCACTCAGATTTCGGATTTTTTATTCAAAATCCGTACTACGTTTTCCTACTAGGTTTTTGGGTTTTTGGGTTTTCTACGTAATCCTACTAGGTTTTCAGGTTCTCCAAGTCATGTGGTTTGTGTAGCTGATTGAGGTGGAAGAACCGGCTTTCAAATGCTTGGAAACAATTAGAAAGAGTCGCTAAAAGCAAAAAAGTTGGAAACAATCGAGAAATGCTTGCGAAAATTCAAACTTTTTGTTCAAAAGTGCAGTTTTGGGTTTTGGAAATTTTTGCATTTGGGTTTGCGGGATTTTGCAAATTTTGGTCCGGGTTTGCTGGTTCTGGTACCCCCCAAAGCCCCCCCCCCCCTCCTTAAAAAGTTTTATTTCTGCACAGGGAAATTTTGCAGATTCTTTTGAAACAATAGGCTATTGTTTTCATGAAGAATGCGCGGGGAACGCCTTCCCCATATAAGGCAAACTTTCCAGTCTGGTCTGGGAGCAGAAAAAGTGCAATTCCAAGGGTAAGAGCAGCGCTGGAAAAAGTAGTACTTTATGGAACTATTTTCACAACTTCCATGGGTAAGAATAAAACAGACCTCTAAAGCTTGCACAAGATGCGTTTTACCACATCAATTGACAATGTTTGTGTCTTTTCCTGGCCACACCCATTTTTACACGTGACCCTATATTGTTGGTGACGCAAATGCCCCCAACTTGAACTATGCCGCTCTCTTAGATAGGAATAAATGAAGTATGTCGATTCACNACTATTTCCACAACTTCCATGGGTAAGAATAAAACAGACCTCTAAAGCTTGCACAAGATGCGTTTTACCACATCAATTGACAATGTTCGTGTCTTTTCCTGGCCACACCCATTTTTACTCTCAACACGTGACCCTATTGTTGGCGATGCACATACCCCCAACTTGAACTATGCCGCTCTCTTAGATGGGAATAAATGAATGATGTCGATTCACAAAGCAGGAGCAGAGCACGTTTGGTTTCTTTCCGCTTCCTGCAGCCGTATCTGTCGCAATAAAGCGATCGTGAAAGACTGGCCTACCAATATCGGCAATACATTCATTCACTCAGTGCCGTGTTTGTTTTGTACATATTTATACACAGCCAAGCTCTTTCACGGCCAAAGAACCAGCATATTAGTTAACGATTGCAGATCAAAATATTAGAATTCATTCAATAAATAAACAGTACCTTATTTCGTACCGATCCAGTGTTGAAGAGCAACCATTTATCAGCAACACCACGCGCACAAGGAAGTGACCTTTTCGTTTGGAAGCCCTTTTGTTACGAAACTGAAAATGAAATTGAATTGAATGGTTGTTAGTTTTCAAAATGGTTGCAAAACTAACATGTTTATTTTTCATAAAATTAGAATTTGAATTTGTGACCTGCTTCGAGCTGCTAAGAAAAAAGTTTCCTCAATATTTTTCAGAATTTAGATCATCGCGAAAAACTGTGAGGCAATTATATTTATTTCCTCAAGGAAAACAAGGAAAATATGTGAAAATGATGCGTGTTGTTTTTCTCCAAATTTTGCGCCAACAAACCTCGTAATCATATAGAGGTGGATTAGAAAGGGATGCCAAATAACAGCAACAACAACATAATCACTTGCTGTTATGCAACTGGCCTAAATTTTTAGTACTGCAGATAAAGAAGTGCAAATCAAAGGAGAGAGAAAGAACTGCAGAAAAGAAATCACTATAAAGTCGACTATTGAGCTTTTAAGTAAGTATAACTCGGCAAATATTTGCATTGACCTTGTTTAGGCTTTACAACTTGATTCAAAGTTATCAGCGATTTTTTGTTTGAAAATTTAGGCCAAGAAAAAACCGAGAGTTGATGAGCAAATATTGTTCATAAAGTATAAAACAAATGCTACCTGTAAGTCCTTGTAACTATTGAATTCTAATTAAGGTGACCAACTATCTGGTGACCATGCATTATTGCATATTGATAATAAATTGTCAATCTAAAATGCACATCTATTTTTGAAGGGCAAGAAAGACTAGTGAAAGACTATAGAGTGGCCAAGCTTAGAGACTAAAGAATCCATTTCTTTAGGTCATTTTGCTACAGAGAGTTGCCTAAAAAATGACCTGATCAATGTTATGTTTATTATGTAACCAGTATTCAATTAGGTAGCTAGTTGCACTCTTGGCCAATATGTTCTTCAACTGAAACGATATTGAATGATGTTTTTAAAGTAGTTGTAAGGCCATCAGTCAGAAAGGAAAGTTTCCAGCTCTCATGTTTTTTAATATTGATTGCATGCACAATAACCAATAAACAAAAGCTTACGTAATTAATCTAAGCAACAGAAATGAAGAGTACCGCACAAATCAACCAAGGCTATCTCCACTTGTGCACTCAAAATACAAACTTTGCAGACTTGGTTGCCTGTTTTATTAGCCATGCTTTTTTAAAATGAAGACAATTTGTGCAGAAGTCAGCATAAAAAACCCTAGAACCTTTTTGGACATTTTTGTAGGATAGTGAAGGTGAAGTTGTGGTTTTAGCGCCAACCTCTGGGATTGGCAGAAGTAGAGAAGACCTAATTGAGTCCACAACTCCTTCGTCGTGACGCTCAAGTGGTTGAACTCAAACTAGGCTTGAACCCTGTCTGCCTGACAGTTCTGGCTGCAAAGTCAGAGGATTACACCACTGCGCAACAACACCTTCAGGATATGAGAAAAATAATTATGTTATAATCCCTTAGTTTCTAGGATGGCACTAGTTCCTGTCATAAGATTGAGTTCTTGCAGACAGTTAGCATTACTGAGATGCAGCACCATGCAACAACAGAGTAGAGCCTTGTCATCATTGCTAATAAGCAGCTCAGGCAACTGTGAAAATTGCCAACAACAAAGAATGTTTAGAAGTTTTGAAAGCCAAAGGAACTTATTAAAAGGAAATGTCAACTATCAAGAAACGACAAGAAGGTTTGCGAGTGAAGTAAGTTACTTCTTGCAAAATTTAAAAATGAATGTTCTTTTCTAAAAAAATAAGGCAACAAAATTTGGGATTTATAAGAAAAGTTTGAAGAGTCAACACTATTTGTTAACTTTACCAAAGTGGCATTTCCAAAACATTTCACTGGAGGACCTCAGGTTAATTTTAGCACTTCACAATGATATTTAAAAATGTCAACTTTATTTTTTGATTTGTACATTTTTTTTCATTTCAGAGTGGAGAAATAAATGCCCCAAAGGCTGTTGTAAAGGAAAATCAAACATTTGGGGGAAGAATCTTGGGTGCTTTTCAGTATGTTGGATGGCTTGCAACCAGAGGCTCTGTGAGTATATGATATTACAAATGTTTTTATGTCTGTAGAGACTGGCACAGCTATACCGGGTGGGTCAGAAAAAACAATCCCCATTTGAAAGGTCACTGCTCCCTGGATATCAAAACTACAATAATATTGAAAAGTACATTCTTTACTGGTTGACACATTCAAATATAATTTAAAATTTACCGGACTGAAATCGGCCACTCCGTTCTGAAATTATGAGCGATTTTCTGGAGAAAGCCCCTTCAAGAAACCTTAAGAACAGGCCTAAAATCACGAGCAAATTTTCCAAATATTTCTGCCTTACAGCAATGACTTGCACATGCTTTAGCATGTGTTATCTATCCTCTTGGGAGGATAAATTCTCAGAAAATAATGTTGTTATGTTCCTAGGGATGGCACTTTCATCCTCTCAAAGGGATAAAACGTGCTAAAGCATGCACAAGTCATTGCTATTAAGGCAGAATTAACTCCCACGGCTCATATGGCTTATATTTTATTACGCAAATGCATACCTACAGATCAACACAAATGATAAGGCAAGGGTTTGGCAGTTTGGATCGTATCATTTAAGTAATCTTTTATGACAATAACTGATTGGATTATAAAACGTATATTGATATTTTGGATTACTGTAAAGACTGTAACGCATATTGTTCTCAAGAATGCTTGAATTCAAAGACTGTTATATGACGGAAATTTTGTCATAATTTTATGCCGTTTTTGAAGGTTTCTTGTAAGGGGGCTTTCTTGAGAAAATCCCTCATAATTTCAAAACGGAGTGGCCGATTTCAGTCAGGTGAAATTTTTAATTTATTTGAACATGTCCACCGTTAAACAATGTATTTACAAATATTATTGCCTCGATATTCAGGGAGCAGTGGCCTTTCCAACAGGGATTGTTTTTTCTGACTCACCTGGTAGCTTGAATTGATTTCTGAACTATCTACCAATGAAGTTTATTTTAGAAAAGGATGTTCCAACTAACTAGTAAACCATTGTCAATATCATAGCTGCAAACTTACAGTACAGTACTGTATTTCATATTACAGTACAGTATATATGTCTTTCATAGATTTTGCAAGTCACTGCTAGAAATATTTATGGATGTTGTACTGACAATATTGATCACCAAGAATTCTTCAAAGGTATGATGGTAAACATTATTTTTTGTATAATGTTTTGAATCTGCACTAATACAATACAGTACGTACGTTGTATCATCAGGACTCTCTTCTCAATGAAACTTTTAACAATGTGCGTAATGCAACCTTTGGCAATTGTTTTTAATAATATGTTCTCCACAATTTTTAAATTGGTTCTTGTTGATAAATTCAGTTTTGCAATGAAATATAAAAATGGAAATTTTGATTATTATGACAAGATGCCCTTCTTAAAATTTGAGAGGTTTTAAGTATACTCAAAATAGTTACAGTTGTTTATCTGATAGTGCTGTTAAGTTTTTGTCTATTTTATTTGCTTTCATAGTTTGCAAAATGCCAGATACATTCCAGTCATGGTTTCTTGTTGCCCACCTTCACATATGGTAAGCACAATCATAATNATCGGCAACTTCGCGGCTCAGATCGAAAACCGCGTAAGTTCCTGCGCGCACAATATCTTGCGCGCGCTGTACAAACTTTCCAGTCTGGTATTGAATGATGTTTTTAAAGTAGTTGTAAGGCCATCAGTCAGACAGGAAAGTTTGCAGCTCTCATGTTTTTTAATATTGATTGCATGCACAATAACCAATAAACAAAAGCTTACGTAATTAATCTAAGCAACAGAAATGAAGAGTACCGCACAAATCAACCAAGGCTATCTCCACTTGTGCACTCAAAATACAAACTTTGCAGACTTGGTTGCCTGTTTTATTAGCCATGATTTTTTTAAATGAAGACAATTTGTGCAGAAGTCAGCATAAAAAACCCTAGAACCTTTTTGGACATTTTTGTAGGATAGTGAAGGTGAAGTTGTGGTTTTAGCGCCAACCACTGGGATTGGCAGAAGTTGAGAAGACCTAATTGAGTCCACAACTCCTTCGTCATGACGCTCAAGTGGTTGAACTCAAACTAGGCTTGAACCCTGTCTGCCTGACAGTTCTGGCTGCAAAGTCAGAGGATTACACCACTGCGCAACAACACCTTCAGGATATGAGAAAAATAATTATGTTATAATCCCTTAGTTTCTAGGATGGCACTAGTTCCTGTCATAAGATTGAGTTATTGCAGACAGTTAGCATTACTGAGATGCAGCACCATGCAACAACAGAGTAGAGCCTTGTCATCATTGCTAATAAGCAGCTCAGGCAACTGTGAAAATTGCCAACAACAAAGAATGTTTAGAAGTTTTGAAAGCCAAAGGAACTTATTAAAAGGAAATGTCAACTATCAAGAAACGACAAGAAGGTTTGCGAGTGAAGTAAGTTACTTCTTGCAAAATTTAAAAATGAATGTTCTTTTCTAAAAAAATAAAGTAACAAACTTTGGGATTTATAAGAAAAATTTGAAGAGTCAACACTATTTATTAACTTTACCAAAGTGACATTTCCAAAACATTTCACTGGAGGACCTCAAGGTTAATTTTAGGACTTCACAATGATATTTAAAAATGTCAACTTTATTTTTTGATTTGTACATTTTTTTCATTTCAGAGTGGAGAAATAAATGCCCCAAAGGCTGTTGTAAAGGAAAATCAAACATTTGGGGGAAGAATCTTGGGTGCTTTTCAGTATGTTGGATGGCTTGCAACCAGAGGCTCTGTGAGTATATGATATTACTACAAATGTTTTTGGGTCTGTAGAGACTGGCACATCTATAGCTTGAATTGATTTCTGAACTATCTACCAATGAAGTTTATTTTAGAAAAAGATGTTCCAACTAACTAGTCAATTATTGTCAATATCATAGCAGCAAACTTACAGTATGTCTTTCATAGATTTTGCAAGTCACTGCTAGAAATATTTATGGATGTTGTACTGACAATATTGATCACCAAGAATTCTTCAAAGGTATAGTAAACATTATTTGTTATGTAATGTTTTGAATCTGCACTAATACAATACAGTAAGTTGTATCATCAGGACTCTCTTCTCAATGATCCTTTTAACAATTTCCCTAACAATGTGCGCAATGCAACTTTTGGCAATTATTTTAATAATAGGTTCTCCACAATTTTTAAATTGGTTCTTGTTAATAAATTCATTTTTGCAATGAAATATAAAAGATGGACATTTTGATTATTATGACAAGATGCCCTTCTTAAAATTTGAGAGGTTTTAAGTATGCTCAATGTATTTACAGTTGTTCATCTGATAGTGTTGTTCAATTTTTGTCTATTTTATTGCTTTCATACATAGTTTGCAAAATGCCAGATACATTCCAGTCATGGTTTCTTGTTGCTCACCTTCACATATGGTAAGCACAATCATATGCTATTTACTGTTGTTCGTGTCTTCATTCTTAATTTATTGTGTCTTCTTAGCATCTTTTAATTTCCAAAATATACTTCCAGCTGTGAATGAAAACTGCTTATAAACCATCTAGCTGCTGAGAGCCAGGAACTTAATTTGATCCCATAGATTTCATTGATGGAAGTGAATCTCCTACTGTATTCATCTTTATTGTGCACCTTATTTATTGTGCACCAAAATTAGTGAAATTTCATAGTCTAAATTCCAAGAAAACTTCCACTCATCCCATAACTGTCTACAGAATATTTACTAACGGAATGAAAACAATTGAAAGAAAAGGAAATGAATGAATAGAAGGAACAGAAAGATATACAGTTAAGAAAGCTAGTAAACAAGAGCAAAAAACATTCTGTTGATGAAAATTCGTTCTTTTCTTGGAAAATAATTTTCTTAAAGCAACGGAGATACCTTCAGGGACGCCGGAGCGATGGTAGGGCAAGTTATATCTTATTTAACGTTGTTAAAGAAAAATCTTGTTTTACTAAAAGGGCATTTATGCCCCCCACGCCCGTCTAAGAAAAGGATCAGGTGGGGCGCATGCCCCTCCCCCCCGCGCCTCCCTCTCCGGCATTCCTCATACCTTTGATATTTTCTGTAAGTTCGGAAGTTAATGTTTTGACTATTACTCGTTCTAGGATGTGTTATGTCCGACTGAACANTTAATTTCCAAAATATACTTCCAGCGGTGAATGAAAACTGCTTAAAGACCATCTAGCTGCTGAGAGCCAGGAACTTAATTTGATCCCATAGATTTCATTGATGGAAGTGAATCTCCTTCTGTATTCATCTTTATTGTGCAGCACCTTATTTATTGTGCACCAAAATTAGTGAAATTTCATAGTCTAAATTCCAAGAAAACTTCCACTCATCCCATAACTGTCTACAGAATATTTACTAACGGAATGAAAACAATTGAAAGAAAAGGAAATGAATGAATAGAAGGAACAGAAAGATGTACAGTTAAGAAAGCTAATAAACAAGAGCAAAAAATATTCTGTTGATGAAAATTCGTTCTTTTCTTGGAAAATAATTTTCTTAAAGCAACGGAGATACCTTCAGGGACGCCGGAGCGATGGTAGGGCAAGTTATATCTTATTTAACGTTGTTAAAGAAAAATCTTGTTTTACTAAAAGGGCATTTATGCCCCCCACGCCCGTCTAAGAAAAGGATCAGGTGGGGCGCATGCCCCTCCCCCCCGCGCCTCCCTCTCCGGCATTCCTCATACCTTTGATATTTTCTGTAAGTTCGGAAGTTAATGTTTTGACTATTACTCGTTCTAGGATGTGTTATGTCCGACTGAACATGCTTGGAGATGATGGCAAAACAGTGAATCAGAAAATGACAGAATTGATGTGGGAAGATGTCAAAGAACGAATCAAACAGCTTGGGGTACGTTTCTTGCCTTTACTGCGTTTAGCAAAATATTAGAGCTTCTCTAACCTCAATGTGGACCTTCTTCAGTAGCATATATGTATGTATTTATGTGACAATATGTATTTAAGGACGACTATTATCATTTAGACGTTTTAGTTCAATGTCTGCTCGAAGGACTCTGCAGAACGATAAATCGTCTAAGGAATATTCATTTGATGATTCATTTCGTCAGTGACTAGATGAGTCATCGCATCGGTAAGACAAGAAATATAATAGCTGATTGTTGACTGATTAATTGATCGATCGATTAGCTGACAGGATCAGCCAATGACCTGACTGACGGATCAATTCAGCGAATGAGTGATTTGTTGTTTATTTCATAATAATAACTGACTGGTTAAGTGATTTCTTCATTAATTGATTTTTGCCTCAATCATTGATTTACTGATTAATTAAATGATTGATTGATTGATTTCGTAGATAGAAGACACGAAAGCCAGGAAAGAAAGTTTCAAAGAGCTATCAAAGCAATTCTACGGACTTATGATCGCTTATAATAAGGTTGGTTTTGAGATTTTGAGATAATTCTAAGATATTAACCGTCTATCCAATACTATGATGAAATAGAAACAGAATAGGTGATAGGGTGACTTGTGTAGTTTGCAAGTAAGTGGCTGGCAGCTTGGCTCCGTGTGTCAACTTAACCGCGTGCGAGTGAGAGTACTAGATGCCAGGGAAGCGCTTTGTCGACATGTCTCCAAAGTTACAGCCCATGGATACGGTTTTTGTCCAGACGTTATTTTAGACCTCTTCCGTGGAGCCCAGTCCTTTTAGTCGAGAATGATGTCAGGAAACCAGAGTTCATTGTATCTATGGAGAATCGCACAAAGTGAAAATCAGTGTGTAAGAGCATTTTTGAAGTGGGAACTGAACATTCATCATAAATTTTGAGCTCCATAATCCCCAGTTGTCATCCATCGATCATAATGAACAATTAATCTTTTTATCGATTTGTTGCATCATTTAACATTTCTGCAACAGATTTTTGAAGTATTTTGCAAATAATGCCTGAAAAAAATCCCATATTTGAACTTCAGAATCATTTCCACTGAAGACGAGAGTTTTTTTAATCAATTAACCATTGTTGAACCATTTAGAAACTTAATAAAGAGGACGACATCTTTTGTTTTCAAAGACATGTTTCGATTGATCACCAATCATCATCAGTTACCGCAGGGGCGTCGCCAGCCTTAAAAAAGTGGGGTGGACTTAGTACGGAATTATGTCTTGAAAGGTATACCCAGCCTTTTTACATCGCTTTTGCTTATGAATAAATACTACCCTCAGAAATACTGGAGTGGACATGTCCACCCCAGTCCACCCCGTCGCGACGCCCTTGAGTTACCGGTTAATCCAAATTAAAATTCTACATTTCCTTGACAGGCATTGATGGCAGAAAGTGAACGAGACTTAGCAGACGCATTTTGGAGGTAAATTATCGTTAATGAATATGAATTTAATGAATATTTATTTATATTTCGCTCAACTGATAAAAATCCAGCAGTCGTATTTTGCTGCGTCGACGGATTGCAATCAGCTGAATTGAAGCACTTTTTAGCATCATGTCAGTATTGCGATCTCAGTATCGAATTTTCTCGAAGCCGTATGTAGAGTAATAATCGATAAATTCTATCTGTAAATACTTAAAACGCCATAGAATATATGCACTAAACGTATCGGGCTGTGCCCTTCGTCAGTAGTAAAGAAACTTAGCAGAAACGAAGATTATAGAAAAGAAAGAACGTTTAATAGAATGGTTAGCCTGTGTTCCAGACCACTTGAAGCGAAAAGACAGTCCTTTCGTTTCAAGTGGTCTGGAACACAGGCTATAGAATGGTTGGATCGAGCCAGTAACGGAAGAATGTGACGAGCGAAAATAGAACACTCAGAAGCAAGAGGAAATGAAATTATAAAAAGGAAAATTGCTTATTAAGACATTTCGGAACACGTGTGTTCAGTTTAAAAGTAATTCTTTTTTCTAATGTCTTTCTTTTCCATCTTTAGAGTACTCGGTAGTTGAATGATTTCATACTCAAATGTTATTTCGACAAACTTAAATTCTTACATTCTTACATATTTTGTTTAGAAATCTCTTCGATGACAAAGAAAACACAAGCCGGAGAAATTTAGATCTGATAATGAAATATGTAGACAAACAAGTAAGTTTTTTCTTCGTGTATCTTTATAGATATTTTCATATCGCAAATATTAAGCGCCTTTTTTTTAAATCTTATTCTTGATCAGGCCCGTCGGAAGCCCCAAATAATTTGCTGAAGTTTGTTCCTTTTTAGTGAAAAAGGCTGTTAAAAGTCAAGCTTATGGAAATGAAAACTTTAACTTATTCATTCTAGAGGAAGTTATCACACTTATCAAGCTATCAGGTTTCTATTAAAAAACAGTCTATTTCTAAGTGATTTTGAGGTCCTATTTTCAAAATTTCCCGGGAAAGCCTTCGTTAGTCGCAATCCTTTGCTCCTTTAGATGGCAGATTCTTCATAATAGGGGCGTTTTCCAACGATCTAAAGGGCGTGGTCACAAAAGCCCCCGGACCCCCATTTTTGCTCGCTCCGCTCGCATCTGGTTTCAGCCCCCCCCCCCCAATATGAATTTCGTTCCGACGGGCCTGGATTTAATTTACAAATGGCGTATTGGTAACAAATTATGTACTTTCTTACTGAAGGTTGCAGGTAAATATTCTTTACATTTGGAAGAAAAAGTGATTATTCTGAAAGAACATAAAGATTTTAATCAATACAATCGAATAAGGAATCACAGGTTCTTTATTTATCGCTGATCAAACACTCGTTGACTGTGGATCAATGTAAACTTCATAGATATCTAGTATCTTTAAGATACAAATATCTAAAAAAATTCAAAATTCCAATAATTCTTTTATTCCAAACAGTTGGATTTACTTGAAGGTATGAGCAGAGAAGNGGTCCCCAGTGTTTTTAAATGAAAATTGATTGCAGAAAAAGGGGCTTTATTGAACCTGAAATGATTGATTTCTGTTTCCCTTGATTCAAATTCAAACAGGCTTTCAAGATAATGGAATGAAGCAGACGAGTAGACGAATCCTACGAATGCTCTTTGGGTTGTTGGTATTCATTCAAGTTTTAAATTGTTGAAGTATACTGTTGGTTTAGGATGAAATTTTGCAACTGCCCATCTCCACATTTTCTAAGCCAGTGACGCCCCCAAATGGCCTTATTTTTAAACTCAAACGCAGCTGTCTTCTGCGTTGCATTTTTAATGTAATCTACTTCCACAACCTAAAGTTCTGGAATTGGTTTGGATATCAAAATTAAAAAGTAATGAAAAACTCATCGATGCGTTCATTGCATATTATTCGTCCTCAAAGTTCTTCACCATTATTTTAGCGACACGTCTGCCTGTTGTTTACATTTCACTCTTGTTTCCCTGTGCTGTGTCGTAGTTTTGCAGAAATCCAAGATGGCGACGGGCCTACGAAGCTTCGAGAAGTTGTTTTCATGTTTTATATTCATACTGCCAGCTTTTTCAGAGCGTGTAGAAGCACCAATTTATACGCAGAGTGAATTTGTATCATTTATACCAGATTCACCACATTTCGTCATGTTCTTTGCACCTTGGTAAGTACGTTATGTAAAATTAAAAAAAAAAGCGGCCTAAATTTTGTTAACAATTTAGGGGCCTAAATCGTCGATTCAAGCCATCTAATAGTTTGTGCAACTTCCAAAGACAACACTTGATCATTGTTGTATTAGGATAATCAAATAGATTTAAAATTCAAAATCAAGGCATGAAATGCTTAGAGCAGAGTTTATTTTATTCGTGTTCCTGTTCTTCTCGCTCGTACTACTAAGGCGCTAATGCAGAATTGCACCTGTGCCTATACTGATCCTAACTAAAAACCCTTTCCTAACTAAAAACCCTACCAAATCCCTATGGAGAGGTGCACTTCTGCATTAGGGCCCACAAACCCTTCAGCAAAATTATTTTTCCTTCAATGACAGATCAGTGATCACTGCAATATTTCACCCAGCCAGGGAAGATCTTCTCCATGCACTTTTGATTGAAAAAATAGATGATCAAAGGTTTATTGCTTGTCAAGCAATTAGAAATTCCACTAACAAGAAGGTTTGTGTAAAACTAAAACTTCCCAATTATGGTTTTGTATATATATATAAAAGACGAATTTTTATTCTATAGGTGCAGCCACTGCCATAGAATGATACAATTGTGGAACAAATTAGCAGATTATTATGAACAGAATAAGGTTCCAGCCATAGCAGCCAAGGCGAGTTTACCCTATCTGTAAACTGCATTTGCTCTTCATATGGAATCGCCACTCTGTGAACGAAGCAGGATGTGTGTGTGTGTGTTGCCAAAATTTACACACCATTACGCAGGATGGAAGATGCTTCGGCAACTCATGTTTCATTCCCAGGAAGAAGTCTTCCAAAAAGTTTTAAATTTGATTCTTGACACAAAACGCCTTTCACGGTAGCTCCTTTATATTCATGTATAGACATACTCATGTTTATACTCATGTATATAAACATTTTTGCAATTTTTCTGCAGGTTGATTGCACTGTTGATACTCCACTTTGTGCTCAAGAAGATATCAAAGCATATCCAACGTGAGTAAGATGTATTTTAGCATTGTCTGGTCATTGTACTATGCTGTACAGTACATGCATTGTACTTTTAAAACATATTACCAGGAGGCACAACCTCAAACTTTGCAAGTCTGTCTCTTCATCAACCTGAGAAACAACTGTTAGTCGAATTGAGTAGTAAATGAATGTAACACTAATTTTTTGACAGCATTTGAATGTTTGTAGGATGAATTCTGTACTAATGAACAGTACAACTTCAAGTATATTTAGAGACACCAAAGGGTTTCGCAGGCCAATGGTATCTCTTATGTAATTTTAGTATTATTTTGAAAACTTTACCAAATTGGTGACGAATAAAGAATTTTATTTTAAAAAGAATAAGGATTCCAAACTTGACTGTACTCTCAAACAACAAAATTGCTTTCTAGGAAAAAATGTTTACAGATGGTTCAGAGGTCTGAAAAGTTGCAAAAATGCTTTATGCTTTATGCTTTATGCGGTACGGGCCTTGTGTACGTTAACATGGCGAGAATTCTCAAGAATTCTTAAGAGTTTTCAAGAATTCTTCGCATTATGATAAGAATTCTTGATCCATATGAAAAACTGTAAATTTTTTAAGTAAAGACATTTTTTATACTGTATATACTATATCCTTTTTCAACAGTTTGAGATTTTTCAATTATGGCTTGAAGGCAACTTATCGAGGTGCCAGAGATTTGGCTGAGTTTATCAAATTTACAACAAAGCAGCTACATAGTAAGGTAAGATATGAATGGAGATTTACCATTTTATAGAAAAATACGATTTAACAGTAGACACACACAAGAATTTGTAGCCTTTGATTGAGGCTTTATATAGAAATTTTGATTGAGTGTGCGACTGGTTTTATGATTGTAGAATAAGATTATGTGACTGCTTCTTTATCCTGCTCCAAAAGGGAGAGTACCATGTTTGCAGCAATTTAAAATTAATTTGCAAAAAGAACAAGATTATTGATGTGTTAAGATGATAGTAGCTTTTTCAGATTTTAGGTTTGGGATTTCAGATTATTGCAGCCAAAAGCCAAAGAGTCAAACTTCTCATGTGAATGTGCAAGGCAGTAGCATGTACTGTAATGTTTTAGCAATTTCAAGAATACCGTATGTTAACAATCAAATGTTGGTCTTTGAAATGAGAGGAATAAATTTTTTCAGATGAATACAAATCCAGAAACTGGTGAAGTGGTAATGGAACTAGACACTTATTCATTGGAAAAAGGGCTGCAAACTGGATTGAAATTGATCAATTTCTATGTGCCATGGTAAGACCATTACTTTATATGTCTTTAGTTATACAGTATATTTCTTTACTGTACTGCTCATAATTTCCCATCTTAGCTAAATTGCATACTGTACAGAAGAAAAAAGAAAAAATCTTCTAAAGACGATTTTAGATGCGATTAAATATTTGAACTGCATGAAATTTTTATGGTTTAGTAACATGCATTTATATCTAATAATTTTCTCGAATATCATGATACAGTAGTACAGATTGATCTTAAAATACAATTGATTCCTGACATTATTGATCAATTTTCAATGACGTTCTTAACTAGTAGTCCTCAAAAATTGATATTTTTTATATATATTATGCAGGTGCTCTCATTGCCAAAGACTTGCACCTACATGGAAGCAGCTCGCAGAAGAATACAGATACTCAACTGGAATTCGAATATTAAAGGTTAGACAAATTTGGCATACTCTTGCACAAAATATTCTAGTTAGATCTTTTTTATATTGCTCCAGAGTAAGACATTTTTATAACAGAGCCCCAGTGTTTTAGTGTTTAGCATCTATTCCAGTGTGAAACTGGCTTCTGTATTTATCAGTAATAAGTTGTAATTTAGATGTAGTTGTATATTTAGTTGTAACTTAATTTTAGTTGTATATGTAGTTGTAATTTAGTTGTATGTTCTTCGTATAAATGCCATGGGGTAGTCATGATATTTTGCTCCCTGTGGTATCGTCCTTGTAGTGTTGTAAAGTGGTTGGTACAAAGTATCTTAAGTAGTTCGTTTTTGTAAATTTTTATATTTGAACATAAAAAAAATCTATTCCATTGCCTTTCTTGAGACTTGCAATGGAATGAAAGTTCAGTCGTAAGATTATAATTATCCACATACTTTGTTCCAAAAAAGTGAAATAACATAAGTACGTAAGGAATCTGCAGACTTTTTCCGTAGGCCTAATCTATAATGGAAAGATTCTCAACTTCCAATATGAAGAAATTGTGGCTTCTTCTTATCGATGAACACATTTGTATCAAAACCTCTCTTAAATCTCGGATACTTGTATCAAACTGAACGGTTAATGTGTTTAGTTAATCTTTGCTCTGTATTTCGAGACTACACCATGATAAAGGATGCACAAAAACACAAGATTTGACTTATTTAATGGAAGATTTTTCTGCCTTATGATTGTTAGGTGAATTGTGAACTCGAAAGAGCAATTTGCAAGAAATATGAAATTAAAGGCTTTCCGACGATCTTCACATTTTACGATGGTGTAAAGGTATGTTTGTCTATTTCAGATAAAAGTCTTTCCTTAAACAACATCGTCATATTTGCACAAAGCGAGTTTTGAGAAGACTTGCACAGGTATATTTTACCGTAAGTCTGTATACGTAAGCGCAAATGTGAATTTGACGATTTGTTATAGCGGAAATCAAGATGTAGCCGTGAAGATGTCCTGCTAAGGAAGAATTTGATGTATCATATTCAGGCATTCCTCATTTTCTTGTTGGCAGTACAATGTAATTTTGTCGAATAGCGAAACTCACTTAATTTTTATTATTCATCTAAATCGTCAACCTCGGAGTTTAGAATACAACTTTACGTTGTTTAAGACCAGCGTCGCTGATGTTTTGCACTGCGAAAAAGTTAATTTATAGATGTTTTCGATATTTTAGGGGACCCAATAAGTTAATTTTAACGACAAGAAATTTGAAAAAGAAATCACAACGAGCGGAATTATCCAACCATGCTTTCGTAAAGTTTGAAGTGCTTTGAAATAGATTCCCCAGGCTTATTCAACTCGAATTCTGGTGAAACTACATTTTTAATGGGACCTGTCATAAAATCTTTGCTTCATTTTAGTCTTTTTATTTTAGACTGTTAAATATGAAGGTGATCGATCATTGGACAATTTGAAATGGTTTGTCAATGACATGATACAAAAGTATGTACATAATGAAGAGACAGATTTTCAAAATACGACACCGCCCCCTGGGGACACTGATACATCAACCATGGATGGTACAAATGATCAAACTGAGCCACCTACAGATGTGCCAGTTACGGATGAGCCAACTGGAGATGAGGTAGTTCCAGATGAATCGGAACCAATTGAAGCACCGGATACGCTTGATGAGGTAGGTTTAGATGATTAATTCCATCCTTCGAAATTTTATATTCCTATCATTTAGATGATGTTTCAGAGATGATTTTCAGCGTGATATCTCAAGTTATAGAGGAAAGTGCTCAACTGGATGTGAAACTTATTTCGTTCAAATTCTAAAGTTAGGGGTTATTTTACTTTCATCTAAGTATGCTTGAAAGACGAATAGAAATTTCGATTACTTCTTTAAACGTTTGTTGTTGTTGTTATTATGTATTGTTATAGTCTATTGTTTGTTTGTGGCTGTTTGCATTTTATATCATTGGACTCTTTGTGATTGGTTATATTTGTAGTTGCTTAGTTACGTGTAGAAAGTGAGACAAGAAGTTTTAAAGGGAGTTCAGGCAGTACAGTCTAGGGAGCTACGGTTGTGGAAGCTTTAATGATTATCGGAAATTGTGGTCAAGGATTCCACTTGTTATGGATACATAGTTCGGGAGATTTATGTCATTCTGGATTGTATCGATACTTGGGTTTATTGTAAATATTTGTACAAACATATATTCATGCTATTCTGTGGCTGTTATTCACTGGCTTATTTTGTTAAACATTCTGCCTTCGATTTGGTTACTTGGATCGCAGCTAACTATTACACCATAGTTTGAATTCTGTATATAACACGTTCGTATTATTTATCCCATAATAAGATATAAAATCAGCTATAATTGTCTTATTCTGACGTGGAAAATTGGGGAAAATGTTGATCAGTGATTCAAGTCATTTTTCAAGTATTGTCAGAAACAGCTGCTAAGACTTCTACTCATAATTTTCGAGGTTTTTTCTTTTTTCTATCAAGTCTAAAAAACTAAAAGAAAAAAAAACAAATACAATTCAAATGTGCCAATCATAGCGGAAAAAGACACGAGGTCATCAAGTTTCCAGTATGAATGACACTTACAATATTAGTTAGTTTTATATACAACACAAATATGAAAAAGACTACTAAAGACAAATACAATACATAAGAGACAAAAAGAAACAAGTATCGATACAATTACGAGAGACAAATGTTGCTGCTTTTCAACTATTGGTAATTAATCTACAATCGTTTCGTATTTTCGATAAAACTTATTGTTTCCTAAATAATCAGTTTGTTCACATTCACATCTAAATCAGGACTTCCGAAAAGGAGTAGATTACAAAGTGATTTGCGGTCCGTATCCGAAGCGTTTAAATCGAGGATGTTTTCGAGATGACCAAAAAGATCTTGCCGCATTATTTCATACAAAGGGCAGTGCAGGAAAAAATGCTCATTATCCTCATTCGCCTGGCCGCAATCGCAAATTCGAGGTTTTTGTTAAAGACCTAAAATGGTCTTTCTTTGTAAGATGCTATAACGCTTCCTCTTCTATCAAGTTATACAAAATTCCCCTGTAGAATGGCATAGTTAATGTACCGGGTGTCCCAAAAAAAGTACTCACGTTTGTTTGAACGTAGCGCCATATTGAAAGGCAATAGGAATTCGTGGTATCGACTGTGACAGTTCACAAAGGCTAACTTAGATGTCAATGGTTTGGTTTTCACCATAGGTTAAAAATTCTTGGAGTTATGAGTTCCGAACGCAAAGACCATTTTTAAGACTAAAACAGTAGGCCTAAATGTTATGAGGGAGTCGAGCAAAGGTCGTCCAAAGTTTTAAATGGTTTCAATAGCAACGCATTATTTGAATATTGACTATAGTTATTGACTATATGCAAAGACAGAAAAACGAGATATTTTGGACATTTTATTAGGCTTGGACGACCTTTGCTTGACTCCTTCATAACATTTAGGCCTACTGTTTTAGTTTTGACGATGGTCTTTGCGTTCGGAACTCATAACTCCAAGAATTTTCCACCTACGGTGAAAATCAAACTATTGACATCTAAGTTAGCCTTTGTGAACTGTGACAGTCGATACCACGAATTCCTATCGCTTTTCAATATGGCGCTACGTTCAAACAAACGTGAGTACTTGTTTTGGGACACCCGGTAGAAACTGACTTCGTGAAAAAGGATTGTTGTAAAAATCCAACCTCTTCCCCAGGCCCTTTTGTCATATTGGGACAGAGACGAAAAGAAATCATTTCCTTTTCGTCTCCATCCAAATATGACAAAAGGCCCTGGGAACGAGGTTCGTAAAAGTCATGATATCGTTTATCCTTCAAACAGGAGGCTGTATCCTTGACAAAAGCATCATTTGATATCTCAGTTCTCAGTGGAAAGACCTTTGTTTATTTCTTTGCACCCTGGTAAGTAATGTTTATGTTTGCTTTTGTTTAATATTATTATATTATCCTTGATTAATAATTTTGTGTGCATGTTGAGCTAACACAAGTTCACATTGTAACCAAATCTCATGTTTACTTTCAGTGTTTTTTACAGTGGAAAGTAGGCCCCCGACACAAAAATATGGTTCAACTTATCTATCTTGAACTGCGTTCTTGATATTTATATGTAGAAAGAAAGTCATTTCAAGAAACTGACTGGCATTGCACTTAGAGATCGTCCGAATTGATCGGTTGTTTTAGCCGAATTCTTCCGAAATTAAATTCTGTCTGCAATTTCAGTATTCGGATATTGCTATTTTGGAAATCAGTTATTTAGCAAGCGAATTCGGCTGTTCAGCGAGCAACAGCCGAATATCAGCTAAAGAAAATTTGATTTGTTCTGGATATTTAATGGAAATATTGGGCACTTCATATTTTCGGCATGAAGTCAGCAAAATGTTTTATCATCCAAGAGCCAGTATTTAAGCGGTTTTATCCGCTGTTTTTCCACAACTTGTTGCTATTTCAGAGTTTTCACTGTGCCGTAAATGAACTGATCAATTCGGACGGTCCCATCCGTTACGTTCTGGATAGAGCAAAATGCTAAGGACTAAAAACGAGCCTACTTTTATATGAACCAGTTTTGTTGCGCATACATTGTAAATAATCATACATTTTGCCACAATGATAATATTAAGAAGGTTTAGTTTCCCCACTAGTATTTAGTTTCCCCAGGCTGTAAATGAACGTTTTTTCGAGAACTAATTGGTAGTATTAAACACGGTAAAAGGCATCCCTCTTTTGTTTTGTTTATCGTATTTTTAATGTTTTTTTCAGGTGTAAATATTGCAGAGAATTTGCTCCAATTTGGAATGAGCTTGCTAAGAAAGTTATTGAGAAGGGGATCATGGTGAAAATTGCTAAGGTAAGTTTTGCTTCACTTGCTTTGAAAAAGCTAGATGCTTGATTGTAATGCAGAAGATACGTATTGGTTGGTTCCATCATTAAAAATAAGGATAACGTTGCTCTTAAGAGAAACTCTGAGCTTAAAAGAGGGGAATAGCCCTATCACTATTCTGTACGTTCGAGAATTCGCCAAATTTCTTAGAAAACGTAAAGAAATGTCGCTCGATCCAGACGCTTCTTGTGCAGAATGACTAAACCTGTATCGATGTGGGGTGTGGGAGCAGCTAATATTCAAAATCAAAGTTTCTTGTATCCAGTTGATTGTTTTACTAACCGATTTCGTATTTTTGCTTTAGGTTGACTGCACCAAAGAGGAAAAGCTTTGTCGGGAATTAAAAGTGAGTCGACAAATTTGACAATTTTTCTGAGATTCGGTGATTATTAGGGTTTTAAATGACTTGTTTTTGCTGATTGCTAAGCCCCTAATAGCTTTCTGCAACTAAACGTCTGTAAAATCATATGAACATGTTCTTCCACCTTCAGTGAGCTCCTTGTTTATTGAAGAAATTTTGTTTACTGATGCTTCATCAGGAACGCAACAAGAGGTTCTTACGTGGCTACACAGCCCATGAGACTTCGATTTGTGAGAAAAAGGATACCTCAGATTGAAATGTAGAATATTCCAAAGACTATCAAGCCGCGGTCACGATGCCCCAGCTCCTGCGGTATCTTTGCTCAATGGGCTCATTGAAACCTCATATCATGATAACATAGCCAAGCGCTTTCAGTTGTCTCATTGAAAAACCAATGGTATTCTGACGTAATTAATCGGCTGTTCTTTTTCCACAGATCACAGCATATCCACATGTACGACTTTTCAAATCAAGATTCAATTCTCGAGAATATGTAGGTAACAGAAATGTGGAAGATTTATTACGATTTATTAAAATACACGAGCACGATGAGCTGTAGCCCTAGACTGATTACAATGAGTCCCAGTTATCGCTCACCAAAACGAGACTAACGCCAGCCAAACCGAGACCGCTCAAACTGGTAGTTGTAGCGTAGACTTATTACATCGTCGTAGTTTCGCTCCTTGCCTGAACTGATACATCGCTACAACTACGACTCATGGTGTCTCGCCAATCAGAGAGCAGCATTTGCAGTCCAGAGAAAGTCAAGGGCCAAATATGGGCGAATAGCACTCAAATAACGCTCTCTTATTGCCGACAGACGTTGACTCTCGCAGCTTCGAGCAGATTTACCTGATCTAATTTACCTCTAAACGGGAAGATTATTGAAGAAAATTTCAGGTATTTAAACTTTTTGCATCAAGGAAACATTCTTCTAAGTACTACTAACTAGTATTCCTATGTTCAAGTGCCGGCAGGGGCGAAAATCGTGGGGGGGGTGTGGAGGGGTGTGACACCCCCCCCCAATCTCAAATATAGTGGATTTCGCAGGGCAATTGAAGATCTCGCAGGGCAACGAGAAATTTTTTTATAATAAGACAGATATGAAGGGAGTCGACCACTCTTTCAAATGCAACTTGTGGATTTTGTTAAGAANTCCGACTTGCACGAACTCCGATTTATGCGAACTAATTTGAAAAGAAAAATGCGGATGGGACTTTCAAGTCTCTTCATTTTTTTCCGACTTATGCAAATATCCAAATTATGCGAACCCGACTTACGCGAGTATGACTGTGTTATCTACATTAAATGTAATAATTCCGCGAGATTACGAAATTCTTAACTTTATAACATAAAAGATTAAAGCGGGGCATTCCTTTCAGGCCCTTGCCCATAATCCAAAAGACGCTCCGTGGTACGTGGTACATGAACCTTTCGCCATCAGATGAAATATTGCAATACTGTTCACTTTATTCATCGATGATTTTATGATTTTATGGTGATTTAGTTGTTGAATATGCTACTAATGAAGATCTTTTCTAAGTCGTTTCTAGCTATGACAAGGGCGTTGGTTGCATTTATAGCCAAAGTAGAGGGCGTGGTCGAGAAAAATATTCTGGCCCCCAGACCCCCTCGGAGTTTCCCACTGCTTCCTTGCCCCATCAATCCAAAATATGCTCCGCGGTCTCTGTATTTCATAGGAAGTTAAGTTTCAAATTTGGTTTTTTGTTGCCTAGAAAATTATCATTAAACGAAAAATGGACATCGAAAAAGCCTTTACTACCAACCTATAGACGAACGTGTGCTTTGAGGTCTGCAGGGCACCACTCAGTTTTGCGGGGTAAAAACCATTTTCACCCCTCCAAGAATATGGGTCTAGTTACGCCCCTGAGTGCCGGAACCTCGAATTTTGAAGCGTTTTTGCATCGGTATTTTCGATGAAATAGCTTAGGCCATGAGGTGGTCGTCTCAACTGACAGTTAGATCATAAGTCTAGTTGTAGCGGGGTATATCAATTTGGCGGAGGAGCGACACTACGACATGTAATCAGTCTACTGTAGCCCTTGCTAGCTGAAAATCGTCAAGGATCAATCGTCTTGCGCCTGCGTAGAACTAGACTGATTACCTAAGTCCCTTGTTTCCCTGTGGTAAAACTTCCTCGACAGGGACTCATAATGAAACAGTGACAAAGATGACCATGCTTAGGCCCATTCTCAGCTGTCGCCTTGCAGAAACCAAAAATGCAGCAAAAATCCCATTTGAAACACTGTTAATGACGAATGCTTAGCAGACGTAAGTAGTGTAAAGTTCACATTGTCGATTGAAGCTTGAATCAAAATGAAATTCGTTGAATCTTGTGAGCAAGGGCCTTACTGGGATTAAGTTTTCAGAACAATGTTACGAGTCTCTGTTAACGAAAGCGATATCATTCATGTTGCAGAGGACAGGGAAAACGGTATTCAGATAATAAGTCTAGCGTAAAACGAGCACGCTTTGGCACTGTCACGTTGGATTAAAAGGACCTTTGCAACCAGCATGCATTGCACGTGCCATCTCTTTGTTGTCGGCTATTTTAGTGGACCATTAAAATGGCGAAAATAAAGAGACCAAGTAGTAATTTTTAGGTCATTCGAAATAATTTTTGAGAAGAGCTATGAACGTTTCCAAGTATATTAATCGTCGATTACTTCGGTTGCAAACATCGACCTTCTTTCTAAAACATTTGGAAAAGCTGTTGAATCTCCATCCTTGAAAAATGTTAGTTAGAATTGATGTGAAATGATACTTTTTGTATTGCAAAGTATTTATTCCCTTAATATTACTTTCATAGAGACTAATATAGAATTCCCATATTTCTAGGTATATTTACTATGACTTGAATAGATACCATAATGTTGAATGTTAATAATGATAAATAGTTGAATTATAGAGCACAATTCGTCACTCTTTTTCATGTCAATATGCTCCATTTAATGTTATTTCTAAACATTAAAGCTATAGCCTTCCATTTTTATAGCCTTCCGCTAGAGCCTTCCATCTATAGCCTATGTCCTTGTCTTTTCTCAAAAATCGGCTGTTTCAAGAAGTAACTCAAAAAGCAGTAAAAGAAACTACCTATTATTGGGCAAAACGTAAGGCTATAGGCTTTGCTTTTTCGATAAAATAGGCCGATTATGAAACCACCTATTTTTGGGCAAAAAGTAAGGCTATAGGCTTTTGGAAATCAAAGCTGCTAGAAATGAATATACATCAAATGTACACAACTTCAATTAATGCGATTGAGAGAGGAAAATACTTCAAATTAAAGGAAATTAACGCGAAAAAGCAAGGAAGATGTTCTATCAAAAGAAATTATATTTCGAAAAATGAAATAATTACGTCATGCCGAAAAATTGTTTTAATCAACAAAGTGATTTTAACTGAGGCAGAATAATGTTGACAACCTGAGCCAAACCAAACTATAAACTATTCAGTGCACTATCCTTGAAAATAGCAAGAAGCAAGTGACAGTGATGTTCGGATCTTGTAGAGTCATAATGTTGGTATTTAATCAAAATTATAGACATTAGCGTCTGTTCAATTAACGCATCATTTAATCATGATTTAATTAAGGTACGTAAAATCAATGCCAAGGGAAAGTGTAAAACGCGACGGGGCAACTACTTTTTTAGCCCATGCAGAACGGGGTTATCATTTTTTATCACGCGCATATGTACGGGGCAGTAACTTTTTTATGAGTTAAAAATTAAATTTGAAAAATAAAATTGTTCAATTTGCTGAAAAAATGTAAATACCATACAACACGAGAAGTACTTAAAGAGATGCGTTTAAAATGATGTAAAATTTCCAAAATGTCCATCCTTTCCAAATCCAAGAACAGCTCATCAGTCGTTTGCATCTGAAATCTTCAACGTCAATACTGTTTCTCTCGTTGGCAAGTACTTGTAACATAAGTACACGTTACATTTTTTGGAAATCAACCAGAACAAATTTTGTCATGATCATTAGCTTATTCATCTGTAGTATAACAACAAACACTTAGAAGTACGGGCAGATACATTTTTTTGAAGAAAGGGTGACAGGATGGTTAGTTTTTTGACAAAATTTTCAACAGGGTGAGCAGATTTTTTGCCTAAAAATTTTTTCTCCACCGGCCATGTAATAAAATAAATTTTGCGTTGTCCCTAAACAAAATATCCGCGACATAAATTAAAGACCGACCATCGACCCGCATGCTTTGCGATCGTTTGTTTTTGTTTTTCAATACATTTCAGCTACTTTCTGACAGTCAGAAACTACGGAGCTGTGGAAAGCAAAATCACTGACTTCGCGCAAAGCATGCTGGTCAATGGTCGGTCTTTAACGCATTTTTGGGAATTCGCGTTAATTTCTTGTAGCATTAATTTCCTATAATAAGGTAATTGGTCTATCAGGCGATATCTCAAAAAAGAACTACAATTTCTTCTCTTGCTTACCTGTGCAGAAAGAAGTGTTAGAGCTGGTGCTTGTTTATCCTGATGCCAAAGACGTATACTCCAGTCAGCACTACACGTGATGAATGCATCAGCCAGGAATGGACACCAAAGAACCTTGTAAACTGGACCCTGAAAAATGAGAGCAAGAAGATAGATATCTCTTCGGAATTTGCTCAACACGATAAAAGCATGAAGCCTATATTTAGATTCTTATTATTGAAATGTTTAAAACAGGAGAAATAAACCCCCCTTTTATGAAAGAAATTTCCGTGAGCGCAATATTACATATAATCTAAGAAATGATAATGAATTTGTGCTACCAAGGGCAAAAACAGTAAATTACGGATTCGAAACTATCAAATATAGAGGGCAGCGGCTATGGCTCTCTCTCCCACAGCAAATGCTCAATTTGACATAAAATAGCTGAACTGAGTTCGGCCAGAGTGTTCTTATCTCTCCAAGTGAAAAACTAATAGCAGTTTCTCAAGCAATGTCAGACCAACATTAATCTTTATAGCTTTCCAACGGTTCTTTGCATTTGAAACAATAAAGTCCCGACGCGTTTAATTTGCTGCTTTATTTTCATAAACTGAATTAGATGAATAAAACCCAGCAGTAGAAGCTTAGATTTATTCCTCTATGTTTGGTATAAACTCAAACCTACAAGCGGGGATGGCGCAATGGTAGTGCGCTTGACTACCAACCTGAGGGTTGGTGGTTCGAGTCCCCGCCCCGCCGAACCTGCTACGTAGAGTGAGGAGAGTCGCCAACTCTCTGTAATTCCAGGCTAAAGGAATCGCGAGGTGTGGTCACATCGAGAGGAAGGACCAGGACATTGCTTCGATAAGCTTAGCTTCTCAGTGTCCTAAAACTACCTTCGGATGCTAGGTAGCAATATAGAAAAAAAAAAAAAAACAACTCAAACCTACTCCTAAAACTGGCTTAATCGCATGCAGCACGATTGAGTTAGCCAGCTTCGGGTTATCTTATGCAGCTTAGCTTATTTACATTTGCGGCTTTACTAATAAGCCGTTAAAGAACCTCTTTATATGTAATCGCTAATCGCTTTCTTAATGGAAAGCAACAGATGCTACTAATACGAATCCGCTTTTTTTAAATGATCCACCGCAATTAACACGATTAATTAGCATGATTGATTCATGAACAAACTCAGTGACTAATATGATCTTATCAGCAGTTGGCTAAAAATTAAAGACAATCGACCATCATATATGAGATGTTTTGAAACTATAACACAGTTAAAGGGGCTGGGTCACAGAATTTCTGTACAGCGCTGATTTTGCAGTTTTTAAGTAGGCCATATTACACAGATTTTTCATTATCTTCTTTAAATGAAAGCATTATTTTGAAGACAAACTCTTATATTTCACAAACGAACAAATAAAACATTCATATGCTGTAAGATTACAGAGATATAAGTAGATTTCGAACAGTCACTTCGGAGTGGATTCTCCCCATCCACCAAAATAGATGCAGAAAACATTGGATACGTGTCTAAAACAATAAAGACTACAGGTCTGTTCACATTATGGTGACCCAGCCCCTATAACAAAAGCCATACAAGTGCTGTCAGTTATAAGCTTGAGACCTCGTATGATTTGATTGGTTAAACTTTTACAGGCATCAAAAGAGAGTGGCCCAAGCCCCTTTTATGGTGGTTGATTCTCTTTAAGCAATAACTGAAATGACTGGATAACAACAGTTACTTACGGTATGTCCATTAAATGTTTCTAAGAATTGCTCATTATATGAGCATGAACATTTGTGCAAATTTCCTTCTTCTGATCCAGCTAAGTACCTATGGTTGGAAAGAAAAATTCAGTGTCAATTTGAATTGTGTCGTCAATCATTTTAAACCTAAATCAAGGGCGATATGAAATGCGCAGTTCTGTTGAAAATATTGATTTAGGCCTAAGCCCCGATCGGGGAGCATGTGTCAATTCTTAGGCGGCCCAATTTGCTTACATGTTTGCTACGAGAAATTGTTCATACCTTACTGGCAGTACCTTTAAACTTTCCATGGCATTTATTGGTTTTACAAGCTCTGTAAACATCATCTTTTTCCCCTTTTAATGGCCTAAAGTTTGTCTCTGCAGAGTGTTTCCCTCACAGCATTTCCTAAAATCAACGGCCACTATTGATTTTCCCTCGCATCCCTTCGCAGATTTATTTTCAACGGAACTGCGCATCCCGCCCGCTTTCCTCCACAGCGGATTGATTTTCCCTCGCATCCCTTCGCAGATTTATTTTCAACGGAACTGCGCATTTCATATCGCCCTTGCCTAAATCTGGCATACACATGACGCTAAAGGTAATGATAACACAAATACTGGCTGCGGTTACACAAAAGTTCGCTGCCGTTATAATGTGAATTGTTTCAGTCTCTTTAAATTTGCTTTTGTGGTCAGAAAACACAGCAGCATAATGATACAACAACACCAAGTCAGACTGAGCTGAAAGCTCTCTTTAAAACAGTTCGATTATTTTGAAAATAATCAACATATCAAAAAATGTCCATTGTAGAATTTAATAGAATTTTAAACCGCGTTTTTTAAAGATTTGAACCCTAAGCTTGATTGGTTCATTTTCCTTAAACAACGTTAAAATTCATGTCGGCACCTTGTTTGCCCCGTTATTTTGGATCCTATAGTTTCGTATGGATTCAGCCTATATAGGAGCGAAACGTTGTAACTACGCTGAATGTGAGAAGAAAGAGCGGTAACAGGTTACGGAGCAGTAATAGTCCGTTGTTTGGAACGGATATAACAGATATGACAGGGCTACTGTGACTGCAGTCACTGTGTGAAAATCAAAACCAACGGATGAGTAACAAAGATGCACCTTTTGGAAAAACTGATCTAGCTAACCGAGATCAAAGAGTCTTGCTTTATTCTTTCAGGAAAAGTCTAAGCTAGACGTCAAGAGATCAAGGTTAAGTATCTTTGTCGTTATTTAGAATTTCAAAAATATAGACACTTGCTTTAACATTTCGCTTTCCCTTCATCAGAACTCTCCTCAGCGAAAGCGAAACATTAAAGCAAGTGCCTTTATTTTTGAAAATCTTTATTAATTTTATATAGTAATTGAAGAAGCTTATGGTTTATCGTTATGTCGTAATTTAGATGTCGTAATTTAGATGTCGCAAAAGAGATTGGAACATCAGATCAGTCTTAAAGCCTCTTTAGGACATCTTTTATGTCAAGGTAGATGAGAATTTAAATAGATAGTTTTAAGTTCAAAGTTCGATGTTCCTACTTTGTAACAAAGTATGTTGCTTTATTAGCAAAAATATCTCTATTCAAAAAATGATTTTAACATATATTGAAAATGACTGGAAATATAATCAAATTTTGGTGATTTTTCAAAAAGTTTCATTTTGTTTTTGTCGTTTTTGCGTCACCCGTTAGATATCAAAGAAGCAGTATTTGTTTTCCCAACTTCGTAATCAGCAAGTAAAATAAAAAATTTTGCCAATTCAAACTTAACGCCAAACTCCAGGTCACAAGGAAGCAAATTAAGACTGAATTTCGCAGTATGAGGAATTATGATCGGGAAGCTTTTCTGTTTGATCTGCAAAGTGTTGACTGGGAAATAGCTACGTCCACCGCCTGGGATGATCCCAATGTAATGGCAAATAATTTTTACGATCTTTTTCACTCAATCTTAGATGTGCACGCACCGTTAAAAACACGGAAAAACATGACGAGGCATGCACCCTCCCCCTGGATAACTCCCCATATCAAGAACTTGATACGCGAGAGAGACCGGGCTAAGAAAAGAGCTGAAAAAGACAGTTTAATTTGGCCTGAGTACAAACGCCTAAGAAATAGGGTGACCAGTGAACTCCGAAGAGCTGTCGAGGGCTACTATAGAAACTTGATAGATGAGAATTCCAATAACCCCAAGGAGATGTGGAAAACGATTAACAAAGTCTTAAACAAAAATCAGTGTTCCACGACTCCCAGATCCGTTATGTACGAGGGTCGACTAGTTGAGAAGCAAAAGGAAATTGCAGAAGCCTTCAACAACCACTTTACTACCATAGGCCCAAAACTCGCGGAAAAAATTGAAACTAAAGAATCCGATGACCCACTAAAATACTTAATTGATGAAGGACCATCCACGGATCCTTGTTT
>REGM01000091.1:722342-806289 GCA_004194415.1 Aurelia aurita | reverse complement strand
CTTTGCTTGTTCGCTTAGACAGGCCGAATTTGAAACAACCTTTTTTGGGCCAAAAAGTAAGGCTATAGGCTTTGCTTTTTCGGTAAAATAGGCCGATGTTGAAACCACCTATTTTTGTTCAAAAAGTAAGGCTATAGGCTTTGCTTTTTTCGGTAAAAGAGGCCGACTTTGGAAATACCTATTTTTGTTCAAAAAGTAAGGCTTTGCTTTTTTCGCTAAAATAGGCCGATTTTGAAACTACCTATTCTATGCCAAAAAGAAAGGCTATAGGCTTTGCTTTTTCGCTATAATAGGCCAATTTTAAAATCATTATTTTTATCAACAGAAATTGAAGAAATGAATGTTTATAATCACTAAAAGATATCTTATAAAATTAAAGTGCACAGTGGTCTTTGAAGAAATTTTTCATCAAATATCTTAAATGATACATTTTGAAAAATGTTATTAATTTAAAACATTTACAAAGAACTTGAAGAAAGAAGAGGATTAGAATAGAAAAACTTATGAACAAAATATAATTTATGGATGCTTCTTCCAGTAATGAAATTATCTGCTTGCATCTGCAGGCAGGCAATGAAAATATTTAAGTGATACTATCTAAAGCTGTTTCGAGACCCTTCCTTTCCACTTTTCGCACAAGGCTAGAGTAGGTTCGCCCCGCCTCGACCTCTTTTCATCAAACGAAGATTTGCCGCTCAGTAAAACAAGTTTTTGAGAGACTAGGCCCAAACTCCTTCAGTTTTCAAGCTTTCGGGCCAGACAGTTCCACGGGTTGGAATACATTGGTGGCCGAGGCAAGGTGAACTTACTCTATATGAATTGATATTTTTGTAAGTTTCAGCGCTTTTCTCAATATTTTGAAAACTTATCTTTCAGACCAGATAATCTAAGAAATTCTGAACCTAAAGTGCAAGTATAGATCAAGATGTCAATGTCTTGATCAAATTATCGGGCATTGGAAAATTAATAGGTAAAAGCTGTATCATACTTAATTATGTCACTGGAGGAAATTACAGGGGTACGTTTTGTAATTCCATTTTGTGAGAAGTCTCATGGGAAAAGGGACTCTATTACTTTTTGGCAACACGAGAATATGGCTACGTTATCATGTCAAATAAATTAAGAAAGCCTTTGGAATTTCTCTCTTGTCTCTGCTCAAATTCACAAAATATCGGCAATGAAGACATTTCAATGAACACTTGCATTGAGAATATTAATTATCTATCTTCTACGTGTAAAATAACTTAGCAAAATAGGATTAATCACAGTTAATGCAACCAAAACAATTTTCCAAATAGCCTGACTTCTTTGAGTCTCAACCAGTTCATTTTCAAGCATTCTAACCCGTCTTTGTAACTGTGCGAACGATAATTGACGATTGACAACCAACCTTTCATCTTCCCTTCCATCTAACGCCATTCTCTCACTTTCTCTTTCGTTTAATGATAACCTGAAAGGGAGATTGAATCATTTTAGTATACTGTCCTCTCGAAAGGCAGCTGATGGCTAATTATCGAAACCGAGCAGGCAATCCTCCTATTGGCACCTCCCCAAAAGGATTTTAAGCTTTTCCATGAAGAGAGAAGCATGCTGTACATAGCTTAAAAGGTAAGTGGGGATTCAAAACCAAGACCTTCTACACTGAAGGCAAGCGTGCTTACCATTTGGCCATCTAAATTAGAGCTTCAGTAGAGCTTATAGCAAACGCAGCGGTATAATCCTCTGACTTTGCAGCCAGAACAGTCAGGCGGACAGGGTTCGATCCCAAGTAGAGCCCCACCATTTGAGCGTCATGACAAGGGGTCGCGGACTCGATCAGGTCTTCTCTACTTCTGCGATCCCAACGCTTGGCGCTAAAAACCGCAAATTCACCTTCACCTTCACAATCGCGTAGAACATCGGATTTAATTTAGACGAATAAACTTCAATAAAGAAATTTTCGACACATATTTTGCACATTCCAAGGCAATATTTTTGGCCTAACTTTTCACGAATTTTTACCCCTTCTGCAACTTGAAAGCACTCTGAATTTACGTACACACTAAGAATTTAGAGACTTTCATTTGCAAGTGTGGTACGAGATCTTTCTAATTGTTGTCCTTTCGTCAATAAAACTATTGTTAAAGCAATCTTGAAAGGCCCTCCGATAATTTTTAGTATAGCTCTATAGCAAACTGAGACAAGAATTTGGAATAATTCTTTGCAATCCTTTCCTTTGGCTGTCCTTATTCTCCACAATTTCAGGGATACCATAAACCCCGTGTGCCCTACGAACGATGGTATCGAGGATACGGAATACTTTTTGTTGCTCTCTCTCTTTCCTTTGAAGTACCACGTAGAGATCTTCTCGCTGGAGTTTTTGCTTTATTACGACCATTTGGATATACCAATCTTCCAAACAACAGTTTGAAGCAGATTCTATTGTATGGTGATAAAGACCTATTTCCGATCTACAAAATTTTCCATGCTGTAGCACGTGTTATCCCTTTGGGAGGAGGAAAGTGTCACCCTGAGAGCATAACAGCATTATTCAGATTGATTTCATCCTCCCAAGAGGATAACACGTGCTAAAACATGTTGAAGTCATAACTGCAAGGCAGAAATATCACCAGGAAAATTTGGTCGTGATTTTAGGTCTGTTTTGAAAGTTTCTTAAAGGGGCTTTCTCGAGAAAATCTCTCATAATTTCATAACGGAGTGGCCGATTTCAGTCAGGTAAATTTTAAAATCGATTTGAACATGTCCACCATTAAATAATATATTTGCCAATATTATTGTCTTGATATCCAGGGAGCAGTGGCCTTGCAAAGGGGGATTGTTTTTATTGACTCACCCGGTACTTCCTCTTGGAGTTACAGTATGTCCTTTACCTTAGACTGTAAACACTTCCAAGTTTCCACAAGAACTTGTTTTCACCATCATTTCGTTACATGTCTTCCTACAGATTTTGCAGCATTAGAAAGAGGACCAAGGTTTGTGTGGTTATTTATTTATTTATTGATTGGCTGATTAATCAATTGACTGACTGATCAACAAATCAATTGGTTGATTCATTGATCAAAACAAAGCTAAAGCACAAACCTGCTTTCATCGTCACTATCTTGACTGTCATCATATTGACTTTGAAGCATGGCTAAAGTTTGAAATTGGGGATGACTTGAATCACTTCCATCTCCTGCTTGTGATCTTGATTGTCTGCAGGAATAAGGGATAAATTTGGATTTTCTTCAACAGTCCATTATTGTGAGAACAGAGTTTTTACAAAGATTTCCATGGAATCCTTACCTTGATTCCTTTGAGTTTTGTTCCTTCATTTTCACAACAAAATTTTTGGGACGCTGCGCTTTTCACATTTAGAAGACTGCATACTGTATTTTGCAACCTTTAATATTTGAAATCTTGCCCTGTAGCCATCATTTCCTTTAGTTCTAACAATACCTGCTATGTGAACAAAGACCAATATGGCAGTGAATTTCGCCTTATATGGAAATAGAACCTGAGGACAAGATAAACAATTTTGTTTACAATTTTATAAAACTTGAGACTTGTTGTTTCTGACAATCTAATTTTTAAACACCTGGTATTGTTCAAGCTGCTTCCTTTGCTTTCTTAAGATTTCTCAACATTTCTTACAGTAAGTAAAAAGTTACAGGAACACCATCATTTAAAGGGAATGGTACTGAAGGCTCAGTTCTGTTAATCAGAAAAGACCACAACAAAGCATTTCTCCTCAATCTACGGAAATTTCATAGACACAACAGCTCACCTTGCATAAGTGGCATCTGAATGATCAATTGTAAGAGTTGATGGAGGGGTATGCATTCCCACCATTAGAACATCAGGGGGCATTAACGGTTGGTCTCCAAATAAATCAGGTTTTGAAATTTGACTCTCTTCTTCGTCATTGTCATCTCCATCATAACCAGCTGAAAGAACTGCAAAAGAGCACACAAAAATTAGCTAAATCTCTAAATAATGGAAAACAGACCATCAGAGCAAGGGGAACAAACAAATTCTTTGTGATGAGCTGTCTGGATCAGATCCCAGGTGGGTACTCCAACGGTGGATGGGATTTGCACTTTAACAGGGTCTTGCAGGGTGCCCTTTGGAAAGTGCTAAGAACATTATGGGACAGGACATTTCTGAGGAAACTCTTTGCTTTAGAGTTCTTTTAGCAGAAGAGATTATATGTTAGGGTAAAGGGGTGCAACGAGGTTTTCCATACACCATTCTTAAAGTCATTTCACCACCTAATCAACCAGCTAAGCCTGGTGCAGTTTCAAGGTGGTGGGAGTTGTAAGCGTACGTGCAAAGTTGAACAGGATACTGTAATTCCTATGGTTAACTTCAAAAAAATTTGTGACTCAAGATTTTTACAACAATTACTCACATTTTGTACCTTGCCATCTCAAAAAAAACTTACCCAACTTACCTGCCCCTGTAGACCCTGTCTTTCTAGCATAGTATCCATGCAAATGTGGTTTTGTGGTTTTGCGTTTAATGTAAGGGTACAACAATATGCTTATTGAGCTGCATAAGTTTGCTTTTGTGTATACTCCCTTCTCTCTTCCTTGATGAAAGTGTTGGTATAAAAAACTACAGTATGGTATCATTGTTAAGATTCCGGTATAAAAAACATGTTAACTTTGCAACTTTGGTAAACAATTTGTCAGCCAATTTTGATAATTTGGTATATTACTAATCTGGAATGCATAAAATTTCCAAAAATTGGCTAAAGTAGTTTAGTGGGCCGCATTCGAATGTTTTGTTGTTGTTTGTTATACAGTAAGGGTTAGTTTCAGAAAAGGGTTTTTAGGGTTAGCTAGCGTAAGTCAGGCTAAGTTAGAGTTAGTTAGGGTAAATTAGGGTTGGGGGTTTGTTTAGATCAATATCTGCAAATGAATATGACATTTAGTGCTGCCCGTTAAAAAAAACTGCACTCACCCTCAAAAATTTGGTATAAACAACGAATGGGTTTTATAGAAATGAACTAGAGATGAATGTTCTTTAATCAAGGTACTGTTGCTGTTGCTGTGCAGAACTGGGAACCGTTTGAAACCACATTAGAAGATGATCAGTTCAGTTTGATTTCATTCATTCTGATCTATTTCGACTGCAAGCAGCCATAAATTCCTAGGAATTCTTATCGTCATTTTTCGGAACAAGTTCTCTAGATTTTATCTGGGTTGATTCTAATGTCCCACAAATAGACAGAAGGGAAATTTTAGTGTGAAGGTATGTTATCACCTGGCCCTTGCTTGCTGCTGCTTGCCTTGCAATCAAAAATGCAGCCTTGCCCCGGCAGGCCTAAAACTCTGTCTTGTCAAAACTCGCGCAACAACTTACCAATTCGCTCTGGCACGGTCATATTCATTGCTCTTTTCATTGCATTATCATCATTGTCTTCTTTTGGCTCATTTCTACCTTGATTTCTTTCCATTCTAATCAGTTTTTGGGTATTTTTCTCTCTTTTCCAATCTTTCCCTCGATCAATCTCGGTTTCTCCTGTTTTCGAGTTGCTGCTTATTTTCAAATGAAGGAATTGAACCTCGTCTTGATGTTCACATAAAACCTCGATCGCAGGCTTGGCGTATTCCAAATTTCAAATTTATTTTTGGAAGAAACTGATCTGAAACTCTTTTTGGGCCTTGGGAAATTACGTGAAATCAAACAGTAGAATTCCGAAAATCTTTTTCAAACATTTCTCTTCAATTTACCTCGTCATTTTACTTAAAGTTACTTTCTAATTTAGTACTACCAGCCCATCATATTTTGTGAGCAGTCGATTTCAGAATCCTTCATCATAACAATACTTTAGTCACATGCTTCAGGAACCAAAACAAGAACGAAGATCTGTTGGCAGTTAGAAAATACCCCAAAAAATGAAGATATGTCTTGGGAGGTTCTTTCATAAAAATTCATACAATATTTTTCAGAGGGACAATGGGTTTCTCACAAACTTACAGTAATACGGCTACAAGGGGCCGAGCCCTGAACAAACTTTGCTCAAAGAAATCAATACAGTCATATTTTACAACCAACGAAATAGAGTTCCGAAGTGTGACGTCACGCGTCCATAGCAACCGCGATCTTGGTTCTAAACAACGCGTTGCTATGCCGAATAAACCATACACTCGACCATCACAACGCAACAGGTCAATTTTTATCGCACTTTTTTATCAATCAAAATGGTTCAATGTTTCGTTCCTGACTATAATCATCAATCAGAAGCCCAAGAGTTTTTTTCGCTTTCCTGGGGATGAGAAGGAAAGGAAAAGATGGGAGAAGCTAATTAGAAGGGCTGACAAAGGGCCTACTTCATCGTCGCGGGTCTGTAGCTGTCATTTTAGAGATGGTAAAAAGATTAATTCGCCAACATTGTTTAAGAGAAATGCTGGGAAGATATTTGCAGAACAAGAGACAGTTAAACGGAAACCAAAAGCTGCTCCCGAAGTTTTGAAAGAAAACTGCCGAGAAGAGCAGGTTCCTGATGATGGCACTGATGATNGACTGGAATTGTTCGGATGTCTTGGACGTTGGAAATTCGGCGCAAACATTGGAGGACCATTGCATCCCGAATCAGATCCAAATCGTGGTCCACCAGGTCCCGGATATCGTTGATCAAGCCTGTTCTCGTTGTTGTTTTGGCCTGTATCATTTTGAAATAAGGTTGGTCTGTTTGCTCTCGGTCGGAAATGACTTCCGTGTACGTTTCCTGAGTGCCCATGTGGAGAATGACTGTGCATTGGGGATTGGCTTTGCTTTGATCCCCTTCCTCGGCCTCTGCCTCTCGCTGGCTTCTTGTTTGATTCTGTTCGAGCTTCTATTGCTTCGCCACTTTGTTTGTTCTGGTCATTGTGAGGATTTCCTACGGAAGAGTAAACGTGTATAAATAGAAACCAAATTGGTACAAACGATGCTTTGCTAAGGTATTGACGAAATGAACGCCGCCAGATTTTGCACGTGAAAAGAATAAAAAACGTCATCAATTCTGGGAACATGCCCCTCGATGCAATCTTTTCCTTAATCGTCTATTACGAGGAGCGTATGAAACCGCATACCGAAAAGCTTGATTTTGAGCTATACTCTTTGAGAGACCGTCGTAATTCTCGTCAAAAAGCATTCTGTTTTAACGATTAATAGCAGCAGGTATACTGTATGATATGATATGAAATAATTCTTTATACACGAAACTACCCTTCGGTTACAATATCCGATATTATACATAGAGGAGATATGAAATAAAAATCAAATAAATTATTAGTTAGTCTAAGATGCTGTTCTTCCAGGGGGTCGAGTTTTTAAATGGACGTTTTCAGTCCGCTCTTTAAGTACTCCTTTAGTACTTTTTTAAAGCGACTAATAGTTGGGAGTTCTCAATTGGAATATCAATTGGAATATCATTCTAAAATTTTAGAGCAGAATAGTAATAACTCTTTTCGCATGTTCTGTTTTTAGTCTGGGAATTTGAAGATCTCTACAGTGCCTTGTTGCATAGTTTGACTGCGAGGATCTTTGCTGAAAGGCGTTTTCTGGTGCAACTTTGGACAGTTATGCTGGAACAATCCCCCAGCACATCAGACACCTTACTTTCTTTAGGGACGTTTTCATGTTCATTAGTTTTTCTGCTGTCTGTGCCCAGGCACGAGATTGTTTTATCAAGCCATGCCGGAATGTTGCTTGAACAAAAAATGATGGATGTGTAGCCTAAACCTACGCACCTGTCGGTACACTGGCACACAAGTGCGCGAAAATCATAGTTTTCCAACCGTTCTTTGCTGGGCTTTTTTGAAGAATTACACCTCAATAAATTAAACAAATTTTNACGTTGGAAATTCGGCGCAAACATTGGAGGACCATTGCATCCCGAATCAGATCCAAATCGTGGTCCGCCAGGTCCCGGATACCGTTGATCAAGCCTGTTCTCGTTGTTGTTTTGGCCTGTATCATTTTGAAATAAGGTTGGTCTGTTTGCTCTCGGTCGGAAATGACTTCCGTGTACGTTTCCTGAGTGCCCATGTGGAGAATGACTGTGCATTGGGGATTGGCTTTGCTTTGATCCCCTTCCTCGGCCTCTGCCTCTCGCTGGCTTCTTGTTTGATTCTGTTCGAGCTTCTATTGCTTCGCCACTTTGTTGGTTCTGGTCATTGTGAGGATTTCCTACGGAAGAGTAAACGTGTATAAATAGAAACCAAATTGGTACAAACGATGCTTTGCTAAGGTATTGACGAAATGAACGCCGCTAGATTTTGCACGTGAAAAGAATAAAAAACGTCATCAATTCTGGGAACATGCCCCTCGATGCAATCTTTTCCTTAATCGTCTATTATGAGGAGCGTATGAAACTGCATACCGAAAAGCTTGATTTTGAGCTATACTCTTTGAGAGACCGTCGTAATTCTCGTCAAAAAGCATTCTGTTTTAACGATTAATAGCAGCAGGTATACTGTATGATATGATATGAAATAATTCTTTATACACGAAACTACCCTTCGGTTACAATATCCGATATTATACATAGAGGAGATATAAAATAAAAATCAAATAAATTATTAGTTAGTCTAAGATGCTGTTCTTCCAGGGGGTCGAGTTTTTAAATGGACGTTTTCAGTCAGCTCTTCAAGTACTCCTTTAGTTCTTTTTTAAAGCGACTAATAGTCGGGAGTTCTCTAATATCAATTGGAATATCGTTCCAAAATTTTAGAGCAGAATAGTAATAACTCTTTTCGCATGTTCCGTATTTAGTCTGGGAATTGAAGATCTCTACAGTGCCTTGTTGCATAGTTTGACTGCGAGGATCTTTGCTGAAAGGCGTTTTCTGGTGCAACTTTGGACAGTTATGCTGGAACAATCCCCCGGCACATCAGACACCTTACTTTCTTTAGGGACGTTTTCATGTTCATTAGTTTTTCTGCTGTCTGTGCCCGGGCACGAGATTGTTTTATCAAGCCATGCCGGAATGATGCTTGAACAAAGAATTATGGATGTGTAGCCTAAACCTACGCACCTGTCGGTACACTGGCACACAAGTGCGCGAAAATCATAGTTTTCCAACCGTTCTTTGCTGGGCTTTTTTGAAGAATTACACCTCAATAAATTTAAAAAAATTTGCCTTACCACTATGTTTGTTTTTATCCCTTTTCTGTTTGTTTTGCATCTCAACATCATTATCGTCAGCGTCCGCATCGTAAGATTCGAGCTCCTTTCTGAAATAGAAATAGAAACAGTATTACCTAGACTATTTCAAGCAAAGGAAATAACTACAGTATCACCTTAAACATATGATCAGATAACACCAGATCAAGAAAGAGTGTATATATACAATTGGTGACTTTCCTAATGGCAGCATTAACGAGAAAACGCTCCAGTGTCCAATGAAAAAACTTCTCTTGTCGCAGATTCTATGTAGATCTTAAAATATATTCCTCCAGAAACACACAAGACAGCTGGAAACCCGACCAAGTTTCTGCAACTTTTCGGCACCCAGTATGACAAGATCACGTAATATCGTCTTGGGAGGATTGTTTTTCTTTAGTCAATTCACACTCAAACAGTTAAACCAGCTTTATCTAAACCAGGTTAAATTTCAACCAATCAAATGCATTCGATTTGCTGGATTGACCAATCAGAAGGCCCCATTCGATAACCTGGTTTAGTTTAACCTGGTTAAACTTGCAAGTGTGAATGGGGTATCGTCTCAACTGTTAAATCCTGTGCCTAAAAAATAAGGGCTGCCTTTGTCACAGTGTCTCANTTGAAGATCTCTACAGTGCCTTGTTGCATAGTTTGACTGCGAGGATCTTTGCTGAAAGGCGTTTTCTGGTGCAACTTTGGACAGTTATGCTGGAACAATCCCCCGGCACATCAGACACCTTACTTTCTTTAGGGACGTTTTCATGTTCATTAGTTTTTCTGCTGTCTGTGCCCGGGCACGAGATTGTTTTATCAAGCCATGCCGGAATGATGCTTGAACAAAGAATTATGGATGTGTAGCCTAAACCTACGCACCTGTCGGTACACTGGCACACAAGTGCGCGAAAATCATAGTTTTCCAACCGTTCTTTGCTGGGCTTTTTTGAAGAATTACACCTCAATAAATTTAAAAAAATTTGCCTTACCACTATGTTTGTTTTTATCCCTTTTCTGTTTGTTTTGCATCTCAACATCATTATCGTCAGCGTCCGCATCGTAAGATTCGAGCTCCTTTCTGAAATAGAAATAGAAACAGTATTACCTAGACTATTTCAAGCAAAGGAAATAACTACAGCATCATCTTAAACATATGATCAGATAACACCAGATCAAGAAAGAGTGTATATATACAATTGGTGACTTTCCTAATGGCAGCATTAACGAGAAAACGCTCCAGTGTCCAATGACAAAACTTCTCTTGTCGCAGATTCTATGTAGATCTTAAAATATATTCCTCCAGAAACACACAAGACAGCTGGAAACCCGACCAAGTTTCTGCAACTTTTCGGCACCCAGTATGACAAGATCACGTAATATCGTCTTGGGAGGATTGTTTTTCTTTAGTCAATTCACACTCAAACAGTTAAACCAGCTTTATCTAAACCAGGTTAAATTTCAACCAATCAAATGCATTCGATTTGCTGGATTGACCAATCAGAAGGCCCCATTCGATAACCTGGTTTAGTTTAACCTGGTTAAACTTGCAAGTGTGAATGGGGTATCGTCTCAACTGTTAAATCCTGTGCCTAAAAAATAAGGGCTGCCTTTGTCATAGTGTCTCATATGCCACGGGCAACAGGAAGTCACAAGGTTGATTCTTTCAAAGCAATATTTGACAATTTCTGCTTAAAGCGTTATCTTCCTTGACAAACTCAAATAAAAACTACTCCTTTTTAAACAAACCTTTCATTTTGCCTTCTCTTCCTTGCAGCAGATTTTGCCTTAGACTCTTCTTCATCATCGGAATATTCAAGGAGCTGCAAATAAACATAAATAAATAAGTAAATAAATAAGTAAATAATTATAATATTTGCCATAGTTACAAAATTTAGGAACCAAGATCGTTTATCAATAAGGCAACGCCTGAAAAATTCTTTGTGCAACCAAAAATGGTATGATCTCGGAAACTAAAACCCTTGAGATAGCTCGTCAAGTAGTTAGATGCTTTTCCATTACATGTCATGCTTCTGAACAAGATCACTGGTACTTTCGTACGTTGAAAAAAAGACAGATATTAAATGATCTTCTTCTCGTGTGCCGTCTACTCGTTGTAAGTAGGCTGCTATGAATTGTCTCCATTTTTCTCCATCTTGAGCTTTCCTCGCAAGCCATCCATAATGTTTATGATATGATCAAATGATACACCCAAATAAAATAAGACAAACAATTGAGATAGCATACCTCCTGCGGTGGTTCTTGGTCATGTTTCCATGAAGCGTCAGATCCCTTCATTCTAAGAAGAAAATAACAGTTCCATGATCAGGTTTTAACATCGAAGAACTAGTAAAAAATTATCGAAATGATTATAAATCGCAGCCGCAGCTTTAGAGAACTACTGTTGATCAGAGTCCAGAAAAAGGTCAAACCTTCCTCCGGATGCAAATTTCGTTAAACCTTCCTCGTTTTATCAAGTCAAACTAATCAAGTTTCCAGCTCCTCGCGCTGTTTTTAACCCTAAAATCTATAAACCAGTTGCTGTTGCCAAAATAACCCAAAATTTTCCTTGGTTCAGTATAAAAATTTACTAAACCTCCCTCGAATATAACATTAACAAGCAAAACCTTCCTCCGGCTCGCAGCCGTGAAGCCGTGACTTTTTCTGGACTCTGCTGTTGATCTTGAAAATTGTTAAAACGAGTTTAAACGTATCTAACGGAAAACATAAAAATTTCATGCCGCCGCTCTAACAACTAAAATATCCTCTAATTTTACGAAGAGAGAGGAAACAGCATTGTTATTCTGAATATAATTACCTCTCTGCACCGCAACCCTAAGCTCCGACAACTACGATTTTAAGAGCTACTACTTTCTCGAATTACTCCCAAGAAAATTGCACTAACAACTAAAATATCCTCTAATTTTACGAAGAAAGAGGAAACAGCATTGCTATTCTGAATATAATTACCTCTCTGCACCGCACCCCTAAGCTCCGACAACTACGATTTTAAGAGCTACTACTTTCTCGAATTACTCCCCAAGAAAATTGCACTAACAACTAAAATATTCTCTAATTTTACGAAGAAAGAGGAAACAGCATTGCTATTCTGAATATAATTACCTCTCTGCACTGCATCCCTAAGCTCCGACAACTACGATTCTAAGAGCTACTACTTTCTCAAATTACTATCCCAAGAAAATTGCAAAAGTTATCATTCAAGGTTTCAAACCTCTTCAGTTGCTCCAGGAACACATAGTTGGTCATATTGAGATAATTTGGTGCATAAAAGACGGGATCGCCAACTTTGATACCCAGGCTTTTAAACTTCTCTTCTTTCTCAAGCCTGATGACATAAAATGGGTTCTGCACTGGACCAAACACATCGAATACCTGAGGAGGAATGAGAAAAACATTACAACTTAGCATCAATGCCAATTGGCGTCAAATTTTCAAAAAGGCCAGGTGTAAATGGCTATCACATCTTTCTTTGAATGGAATAGCTTGAAAGGAACTTAAGCTACTTTGCTATAATTCTATTGTTGGCCTCTTCTGAAATCTTCAATATTTTAAGAATTAGAGGGTTTTTCTTCTTTTTTAAGAATTCAAGAACAGTTTTAAAAAAATGTAAAACCATCGTAATTTCTAAACTTTTTGAGGAAACGTGGAGTGATATTCAAGAAAACCACAGTCTATGGGTGCCTACAATGAATGTCTTTATCCGCAACATATTTCAAGAATCATCCTAGTTTGAATCGAGAGAAACTTATATTTACTAAACAATTAATGTGAAAATCACTCATTTGTGTACTGTATACCATCGTTGAATGAGATTCGCTTAAAAATCATAGAAGGAACTTGGTTTAGTTGTGTATTGGATTGTTTCATACTATTTTAATAGACCAGACGGAGAATGAGGTAGGGGTAACCTGGAGCCGAACTTTATTAGGTAATGTTTTTCTGGTGTAGAATTTTGTGCTGAGTAAGAAAATCTTTGGTGAACTTACGGTACCCGCTGCGTTTACCAAATATGGGCATTTTTTGAACCGGGGGTATGGTAATTAATTGTTTGCAATAAATATTTTTTCAGAGTTCATATGGATGTTAAACATTCATTGTGCACCATTTTTAATACTGATTTGATCTTTTTTCGTTNTTTCTTCTTTTTTAAGAATTCAAGAACAGTTTTGAAAAAATTTAAAACAATCGTAATTTCTAAACTTTTTGAGGAAACATGGAGTGATATTCAAGAAAACCACAGTCTATGGGTGCCTACAATGAATGTCTTTATCCGCAACATATTTCAAGAATCATCCTAGTTTGAATCGAGAGAAACTTATATTTACTAAACAATTAATGTGAAAATCACTCATTTGTGTACTGTATACCATCGTTGAATGAGATTCGCTTAAAAATCATAGAAGGAACTTGGTTTAGTTGTGTATTGGATTGTTTCATACTATTTTAAGATCAAATTCCCTGATGTGAAAGTGAAAACTGCGTTATAGTGCTATAAAAATTATAATTCGTTCATATAGCTTGGTAGTCTTACCATTCCAATTAGTTTTCTATCTTCCAAGAAAAATAACGTTTCTGCATCCAATGCTGGGGTATCTTTATTCGCTTTTATAACAACTGTAAAGAAAGAAATAACAGAAATAATGCATGATTGAACGATACAGGAATGGATCCCTATAAAATTGTATTTGGATAGTGTCTTTCTCGTAACGCAGTCGTACATGAGGAACAACTAAGTTATATATATCATCACATGACATATGCATGTTTCTCATAAACTGAAGGATCAAGATTATATTCCGTACAAAAAAATTTCCATTTTCTATAAATTTTATAGCATGATTATTATCAATGATGTAAAATTGGTTTACCCTAATTACCCATTGCTTCTTTTCTTCGCTTTTTATTTCGAGCTTAATATAAACTGGCATCAATAAATGGACTTGAGAACCAACAAGCATGGCCAATAAAGCTGGGACATAGGCAAATTTCAGTATTGTTGAATGTTTCCTAAAATATCAACACAAAAACGTACATTCAGGATGTTCCGATCCCGCCTTCCCCATAATTCAATGTTGTCAAGGTCGAATGGCGTTTGATTCAAGAAACATTGAAATGGGGGGGGAGTGGAGGGCATGGAATCAAAAGCCAAAATAGTGCAATTTTTGGGATTTTTCCGAAGTATTTTGGCCATGACTGTAGTTGCTTAGCTTATATGAGGGCTGTACTGGTGACTAATGAGATCAATACAGAGTGCAAAAATAGTTGTTTACTCTAAAAATAGTAGTAGTTTACTCCATACTTACGCATCATCTCAACATAACTTTGGATTTCACCAATCGGATCAAGTTTTGCACCTTCTGGAAGCTCAATTTCAATTTCTGGCTCTTGTGGAAGTTCCTAGAAAAGAAACATGCATCAATATTAGTTGAAAAATTATACCGTATATTTGTCATTTCATGGCTCAAGTCATTAATATTTTGAGTAGCATGGTTTTATTTATCAAAAGGAGATATGTGGAATTTAAAGATGAGTTTTTGATGGTTGAGCTTCGTTACCTGTCTCAAATAATTTCTAAACCTTTTAAACATAGTTTTGATAAATCAGGTAACAAACAAATGTTTTTCAGCATTTAATGACCTTTTTATACACTCCTTATTGATCATAATATAACAAAGGAAACCATACTGAACAAGTTTGCGATACCTGTGGGAGGACTTCATCTTTAGTCTTTGGAGGATGCAAGCTCATTCCTTGATTTTCATCATGCTCAATAATCTGCCTTATTTGGGCAACATCTTTCTCATCATCTGAGCTGCAAGGAGAAATTTAATATCATTAAAATAGTGAGATAACGATTTTTGAGATTTAATATGCTCTTGATGTAGAACCTTCCTGTCCACAAAGAAACATTATTCCATATAAAAATGTCCTTATTTGATTGGATCGTTTTCTTCTTTGCTCTGCTAATGACTGTCTTATCTATTAATGTCAAATCATTGATTCTTATTCTTTCTTTGCAACATACAGTATGTCCGTTTCTTTTGCTTGTGTGATATCAATAAATTTGCATACTACAGTAAAGTATATTACATGCAGCCAAAGTTCAACCAAAAAATCCCCTTGTCATGCAAACTCTTGTTTTGTTTTATTGCTGTTTTAGAGTTTTTATTCATTATTGTTAGACTTGTAAGATTTAGAACAGTATTTGGTTTTTCTTGAGCTGCTATACAATTACTGAATGTGCAGCAGGCAGGGCATGTTATCTGATTACAAAAGTCTTGATAATCATAAGACTTGGCAATGTCTTGAATTGATAATGAGTACAATGTCGTGAAACCCATATACAGTACGGTATTCAATTAGAGTACTCATTTATGGTACCTGACTATTTTATTATTTAATATTTTTCGTTTCATTTTATCTTGTGTATATATTATTAGCATTCAAATTTTATTCAAAATGCTCAATAACCCCTATGTTGCTTATACCTCTCTGTAGATGATGAGCTGGAAGTCGTAGATGATGATGATGATGACTCAGTATCTTCACTGCTATCTTCAGTTTCACCTGAATCACTTTCAATTGCAATCAATTGCTTTCCAAGTTGCTGGGATGCTCTTTCAAGTAAATCATCATTTTCTTTCTCATCTTTGATTCTTATTGATTGTTTTGATTTTGATGGCGATGTTGCTGGTGTTTGAGCAACGATCTCTGCCACAAATGCTAAATCTGACATGTCGCAAAATGAATCATTAATTGAATTGTTATTTTCTGGTTCTTTTTCAGGGAAATTATCATTCCAATTTTCTTGCATAACTCCCTCTGTTTTCATGCTAAGTTCAAGTCCTTTGTCTCTTCTATCATCCACTTGAGGAGTATTGCTTATTTCTTCAGAAACATCTATATTTGATTGTTCAAAACAGTGACTATCCTGCTGTGTATTTTCCTGACTCAAATTTAGATTGTCTTTGCTTTGGTTTATACTGTCCAAATTCCCATTCATCAAAATATCTTCTTTGGTTTCAGTCAAACTGTGTGCGTGTTCTATTGTAGAGAATTCAATTGTATTTGAATCATTCATTGCACCACCATTAGTACCTGAACAAACATTTTCTTCTATCATCTCATCTTTGCATTGTTCAGCATCTACTGTCTTTGATAGTCCTTCGTGAACTGCTATATCTACAGTGCTATCTGGCTCAACAATGTTCATTTCTTCATCAGTTTCCCCATCAGAATAAACCACCAATCTAAGAATATTTTTATCTTTGAGACCAACCTCACTTGTGCCTGCCTCCTTTGGGAATTCAACTTTCACGATGTTATTTTCAGCCTCCATTATTAATTTTGCCCCTTGTCCTTTGTTTGCAGAATATCAAACACTTTGCTAGATGGGCTAGATGTAGCTTGGAAATTCTTTCAGTTCCATGTGACTATCCAAAGTTCCTTTCAACTTTCTTTGGTCGATTCCCCTTTTTCAAAACCAAACCCTTCCAGCATCAAGCTGCACCTCCTTGAAAAATAAACACTGGCAAGCTATTCGTGGAAGCAGGAATCTTAGACCTCTAAGTTATCTCCCTTTTCGTGGTACAGTTCACTTGAATTATGTGCTGTATTATTCCATCAACCTGCTACTTTCTGTACAACTTGGTCTTGGTAGAAAGCAAACCAGAAACAAAGTGGGCCTAAATTTTTTCTACAATATAGAATTAGACGAGTTCTTTGCAGCAATCATTTCGTGAAATATCTTCATGAAACAGACAACCTGTGTCTCTCAATTGGCTTAATTTTTCTTGGTCAAGTTCTTCCTTTTCTCTCTGTTGTAATATCCAATTCATCCGCATCCGTTACTGTCTGGACCACTGATCGAGAAAACACACCACAAACAACTTAGGCCCATTAAAACATTCTACTTCCACGTGCGAATCGCAAACGAGGTTGTCTCGTAATCGACCTAAGACTCGTTTTCGTGATATGCCATCTTTTCGAAAGTTGTCCAAAAAGGCGAAGAGGTGAGCGAAAAACTTATCCCAAAACATCAGTTAATATTTCTGCAATCCTTCCAACAATTTCATTAAAAACTGCTTGATAGTGTAGTTTTATCATCTCTCTTTAAATTTGCTTCATTTTTCCTTAGATGGGTAACAAACGCTTAGTATTACGTCGCCGCCTTTCATACAACACAAAATCCAACAGGAGAAGAATGTGAGTTTATTTTCAAAGTTTGTTTATTTGTGATAAAGAAAACGCTATGTAGAGCTGCCTTATGGTTAAATTTATCAATTGTTAATTTATTACCTCCGTTGCTAGTGGTTGCTCGTTTTAGTCCATGTTTTGAATAAAGTTAGGCCTACTTCAAGCGATATGCTGCAGGGAGATTAATTTGTCACTATGAAATTGAAAGCAAATAAAATATTTTTCTTATCTTGAACACTTCCAAACATGACTCTTCTTTTCCTTTCTTTAGCTCCAAGACTCCTGGAGGAAAATTGGTATATCTTTACACAAAGAAAGTTGGAAGTGTAGCAAAATGTGGTGACTGCAAGTTGAAGCTAAGAGGAGTAAGTTGCGTCATTTATATCCAGGGTGGGAAATAATTAATCCAAATACATTTGGTGTGGAACAACTTAAAAATAATGATAAAACAATGGCCGTAGTGTTTTTAAATAATTGGTGTGGTTCAAGACTTCAGTGTTGTAATAACTAACTTTCCGACCTGGATTTATATTTAATGATGAAAATCTCAAGCTTTTTAGCAGTTAATAAGGGAGACTTAACAGTTCTATACTTGCATCAGCACACAAAGTGCCATACACTGTAGACCATAAAAATGCTATGTTGGCTAACCCATCAATGTTCTATTTTCCTTAACTCACTTATTTTCTATTTACAGCTTCCAGCAGTTCGACCAACAAAATTGGCTGCACTATCAAAGCCAAAAAAGAATGTCAGCCGTGCATATGGTGGTTCCAGATGTGCCAAATGTGTGCGCGAAAGGTGAGACATTTGCATTCAATTGTTGATCAGTTTTATATGAACAGAAGTGCTCAAAAATTTGAACTGAAGATTTTGGCGTAAACATGGAGCAAAGTTGGGTCTCAGCATATCTGTTGATATAAATTTAAATGTTATTGTCAAGGATGCCATTGCTAATTCATATCCCTTTTTACATTACAGGATAGTGAGAGCCTTCCTCATCGAAGAACAGAAAATCGTTGTTAGGGTACTCAAAGCCCAACAAGGGAAAAAGTAAATTGTTTATAAAATTGTAAAAACAATCTCAGTTTATTCTCTTTGTGTTTTCTGCCTAATAATATACCAACAAGCACCACAGCCTAAAGCTAAAATAAAAACAGTTTTGCAAAATAAGCTGTGTATTTTATGTGAAGACAACTCATTAACAAACCTGCATTTGAAACAAAAAAATTGTCATTTGCAGTGACTATATCAAAGATTTTTTTAAACCACTGAGTTTACTGTTCCAAAATGCAACTTCTTTATCATCATTTTCTGTGATATTCATCTTTGCAACTATCAGCTCCAAAACGTGCAACATCAGCATTTTCAGGCCACAGTCATAATTTGATGGAATTTTGTTATTGAGAAAAGCAGTGTAGTTGTACACAACTGCTAAACACTTTACAGAATAATTTTCATCAAATTTGTCACAATGCTTTATCTTCTTGACCAAGAACTCATGGAGATTGACCAAAGCGTTTGTTACGATTAACTCATCATATTTTCCAAACTTCTTGAGAATGACTAAAATGGCATGAGAAATCAGTGAAATTTCACATGCTGTTTGTTGAATAATTTCTGGTCCAGCCATAAACTTCTGCAGACCAATTTCATTGAAGAGCTTGCTGTCAACCAACTTGACAAACTTGGAAATTAGGTTGACAACTTCATTCCACATCTGCTTTGTCAATTCTGCCATTATGATTGAAATAGCAGTTAGCAAATCTCTGATCTTTGGCTCTGCAGCTTGGAGGTGCTCTTTGAGAAAACGTTCTGTAGCTTCTTGATTTATTGGGAAGAGTTCAAACAAGGCGAGCCATATTCCATGTGGGCCATTGAAATGATTGTTTTCAAAGTATTTGAAATTCAGGTCTTTTTGAGCAGATGTGATATACTTGAGTACGGATGGGAGAGACATGGAAATTGCGCTTGAATGATCCATTCTGAGTAATTCAGCAAAGTAGAACTGATATTTCCAATCAAGATTTGGCAACTCACTGAGCAACATCTTGCTAATGTGCTGATATGATGCTTGATCAACATGTAGCGACTTCAACAACTGAAGGGCTCCTAGAATTGAACAATGCATGAGATCCCTTTCTTCAAATGTTTTCCTCAAATGTTCAAACTGATTTTGTGCACTTTCTTCAATTCTTGTCATTATTTTGGCAATACTTAGTGTACACTTCAAGAGCTGCACAGAAATGGTTTCTGCATCAAGTGCTTCAAATAAAAGCAGGCTATCTTTGTTGAAGATACGTTGAAGGATATGTAGGATCAAAATCAATGGCAGCGCATCATTGACATTTTGTGCTACATGTTTACCCAACTGTGGAATTACAAGGAACTCTAGTATCTGCATTGGGCTTATGATGATGTTACAACCTGAGGATATCACTCCTGTAATTTGTGTCACTCCTTTGACAAATTCAGCCATAGTTTCAAAGTTTTGTCTCTTTAGTTGAAGACCTGATTTCAAAATGGCAGAGATAATTGCAGTTTCCTGGCCTCCCTTGCACTTCAGAGACAGTAGGGCAGGCATCCTTGAAAGAAAAGCAAGAACTAACGTGGATTGAGGTTGTGAGTTAACAGCTATGCGAATGAGTTCTTCCAAAACAGCATTAGGATCGTGTAAACACATCCTCCCCAGCATATTGAAGATGTCTTCTTCATCTTTAGATTTAGCAAGTGAGTTCAAAGTGCCATTTAAATCTTCTTGGAACACAGGATTATTATGATCATAATCACCCACCATTTTGAAGTTTTCTGATGCATAGTATTCTTGACATGACATCAACACTTCACTGGCTGCTTCAACTCCGATGTTTGAGATATACACATCATAACCAAAGAGTCCATGCCCACCTGGCAATGTAACCCTAGCTAAATGCCTTATCAACATCGTCAATACCTCAAAACTTGGAACCAGTGTGGCATACAAACACAGCAAATTATTGAAATCTGAGCATACAGTTTCATTTTCCACACACTTTGCTGCAGCAGATTCCACACCAAACAGAAGCTCTTGAAATATCTGCAGTGGATGCAAATGACCGACATCTTCTAACTCAGCAAAAATAGTGCTGAAATCTTTACTTTTTGCAACCTCTGGACTTTCATACAGTGCAACAACTTTCCTAAGATCTTCCTCTGATAACAAACAATGTTCCTTGCATGACTCGTCATTTTCCACACTTTCCAATCCAAACCTCAAGCTAAGTGAATCAATCAGTTTGAAGCCATTGCACACCAGATTAAATTTCTCTATCTCTTCATCTCTTTTATCAAATTTATCCCCAGCATTGAGAACAATTTGCAGCAGTTCATTTTTTCTTTGAGTTTCATTTTCAGGAGTGCAAGTTGACACTATCTTCTGTAATTCTCTTTGCACCTTTCTTCTTTCTCTATCAGGGCAACTTCCACTGAGTTTTGAATCAATCTCTCGTTTGATGATTGAAGCAGACATTTTCAGCAATGCGCTTTGATCTTTTGAGCATTTGATTTTTTCTATTTCCTTCAATGCAATTACAGCCTTTGAAATCGCATGCCTGTATAATGACTTTACTGCGTATAAGCGACTAGATCTTTCTTTCACATCCATTTTTATGAGATTGCATTCCAATGTTTTAATCAGCAAACACTGCATATTAGACGCAACTTCAGATGGACAGCTTTTGCAGCATTTGACCAAAGTTTCCAAGCATCTGAAGACAAAAAGTGCAGACTTTTCAAAATTTTCCCATTTCTGCAATGAGCTGCAAATATCAATTATCATTGTCTGATCATCGTCATTTTCAAGAAGCAACTCTGCAAATGTACTTTCACATCCTGCTTTAGAAATGATTCCAATAGCGACATCTGAATTTAGTAGTTTATTGCCACAGTTACTTGCTTGTCTAGAAAACCCAGCATTCATCCAGGGCATTTGTGGACCAAAACATGAAAAGCTAGGACACTCTGGATTTAGGCCATCTTCATTCAAATCTTTCTGTTGCAGGAACTTGAAAACTGACAATGCAATCAGTTCATCAGCCTCATCCTTTGACACCTTGGCATCTCCTCTGAGGTTAAATGCAATGCCTTCTTTGAGAATTGAAACAATAGCATCAAATTTTGCATGCTGGAAATTGACATGCTTGAGCTCCTCCTGAGATACAGCAGCTTTTCTTGCTGCATCTACAAATTGTTCAGCAATCATGATTCATGTGAAATTGGCCTTCAGTTTTCGCTCAAATCACCACGCGGCTTTTTGCGCTGGTTTCTTTACTTCCGCCTATTCTTTTCCCGCGTTTAGGCCAACATTGTGCCGTCTCGTTTTGAAGATGAGACCCTCAAGCATGCGCACTGTTCTGTTCTTGAAAAACCGCTGACCGCTTCCAAACTGAGATGATGACGTCAAATTGCAAAAACTGCAGTTGAAACTTTCATATTCCAACAGGAAAAACATTCGGCTTGGGACTGACCATTCTCAGCTAGCATTGTGCCGATGTGATATAGATTTACGACCTTCAATCCCTTATTTCTTTGCGATCTTTGATTTGTTGATGTCACTTTGGTCATTAGGTGACATCCCAATTGACATTTGAGTCCCTATCCACCGAAGTGACATAAAAAAATCAAAGAACGCAAAAAAACAAAGGACTCAAGGTCATAAGTCCAACAAGCGGTGTATACGTCTGCGATTATGTTTAAGTTTTTTTTCGAGCGAGTCAAAAACTTGCACAAGTTTACCGATTCGTAAGATCATGAATGATGCAGCAATTTCGATGAATCATGAATAGGTTTATGGTGAAGAGCTAACTTAGATTTGAATATTTGTTTCACCAAAATCTATCATTCCATTCTAAAGTAATTGACAATTTCTTAGAGGCTTTTTCTGAAAACGTTTGGAAAAAGGAATAGAAATTTATATCAAATTTCGTCCAGGTTTCACCTTTAGAACAGTAGCAGTTCAGTTGCACAATACTGTCTGGAAAAATATCATTCCGAGCTTTCGGAATGTGGTATCTGAGATGTACAAACTTTACAGTTCTGACTACACAGCTGCATACAATCATTCGTTTGCATGCACGGCTCCTCTGTACTCAATCATTCAAGAATCCTTCAGAAACATGTTGAATTAACCTGTTGTTGAGCTGTTCGCTTCTCAGTCAAAATGACGGACAAAATCATGACCATGAATCATTTTATTGCTGCCGCTATATTTAGAACGAATCGATTACAAAGAAACACCATATATGGAGATGCTCCGGTATTTCTTATCGGAATAATTAATCAACAAGGTCATTGAACAAATAGAAAGGTTGTTGAATCATTAATTATGCAATTATGCGAGCTCAGCGGAGAATAAGAGAGATATGTTTTGAAATCGAGCTGCGACCTGCTGACTCTAAGCGAGGGTCCGAGCAACGAAGTAGTCCCTCGACAGGGTTAAAGTAAGAACACAATCCCAGGTTGTGAAAGAATTAATAGATAAAAGGTTCTTGAAATAATTAATAATTTAAGAGAGAGGATGCTAAAACATTAGAATCTGCTATGCTTTTGTTTTGATAACAGAGCAGCTTATGACTATATCTTTGAAATTTCCATCGAAATTTCAAAAGTTTTATTCAATGCTTCATTACAAGTTTGAGCATCACCTTTATTGTTCTATTGTTCTTTCATGCTGATTTATGCGCATAAAATACCAGATGTCCTCCAATCTTTCATCTCTTCGCATTTCCGGGGGTCAGTGGGATTTCCCGTCATTTTTAATGAATAAACATTGCTCAAAAGAGATTCTTCATAGATTCCTTTTCAAGCAGAAGTATTCGTAACGGTGTAATGTCATGTGACCTTCAATTAACAAAAGAATAGAACACCAGCTTCTTTTTTCCCAATGGGATTAAAGGAATTTAGAGAGTTTAGCACAGTTTTGACCTTTGATGTTGTTTTTGTCGCTTCAGTGAGGTTATATCAAGTAAGTTGTTGTAGCGGCACATCAGTTCAGGCAAGGAGCGAAACTACGCTTGTAATAAGTCTAGGAATCCATAGCCGATTGGGTGAAAAAGTCGTCTTCGGGCATTTTTTATGGAGGACACAAATTCTTTTTCACAAGGAGAAGAGTCTTTACTAAGACGTAATGTACTCGTAATATGCGAGTTTCTTTTTCGCTTCGTTTATTGAACTAAAGTGGTGATACTTCGCTTCACAGAATCCAGAAGCTGATCAGAAGGTAGCTTAAAATCAGGATCTTTTGTTTTCATGGTACAGTGAAGTGAGCCCTATATCAGGCTAATCAGTAAGGAATACCAATGCTCACCCTTTTTGTAAGTAATTCAAATACTCAATGCTATCCTTCTTCTTTTGACATATAATCATGTCTTCTTCTTAAAACCCCTTTTCGCATGCATAACGATTCAGCTAGCCATCAAGATTTTGAGAATCTTTCGCATCTTGCTTTCTTTAAATTTGCAGCTTGACTAGTCGGCCGCATAAATCTCTTGTGATCACTAATCGCTATGTACTGGCCTGTCAGTCAAAAGCTACGGATGCTATTGATGTCAAATCTGCCTATGTTTAGCTCATGCAATAGACCTTTCAGCAAATTACCCAAAGGATATGAAACACGTGTGTGATTCTGATTGGACTTCACTTCTCATCGAATGTTCAAAAAAGTAAAGTAAAGTTATTGTTTTTATATAGCGCCTTTACTATAACTCAATATTCAAAGGCGCTTTACAATTTCATTACCCCCTCAGCTCAGGCATCTTTTTATCCCTTGGGGACTATTGTTTACATAGCATGCCTTACAGTTGGCGCTTCTGATGTTTTTATTGCCTTCATCACTGAGGTACCAATTTTACACCTTGGTGAGGTGTTGTACCTACGATACCGGGTGTTTCCAGGACGTCACCCATCCTGGTAATGACCTGGCCCAACCATGCTTAACTTCAGTGATCTAATGGGAACCGGTGTATCCATGGTGGCAAGTCGTAAGTTTGTAGACGGATATAAATGTTTTAACTGGGGAGAAAGGCTTGCCATCATTCAAACGTTAAGAATGAGTTATACTGCTACATAACAGAGTACGCAAACAATTATGGTTCCAATTTTCAAGGCTGTATTGTAAACACTAAATCTTTAATATCTTAAAGCTGATTTCCAGTCAGTGGAATTTTCCGAGCGCCGAGAGGACAGAATTTAACACAATGAAAAGTCACTCAACCTCAAATCTCTATTCAATTACAAAGCGACATTTTCTCTCGTAGACAAAAGAACTTCCGCCAGCTCGGAAAATTCCACTGACTGGAAACTGGCCTTTATAAGCAAAAACTTACTTACCTTATGGAAAAAACGCGCTTGGATGCTTATGAATGATATAGATTCGAATTTCATCACAACGCAAATATTTGCCATTTGATTTGTTGATCTTTCTTTTAGAATGGATCACTTCTTAGATCTATTGCTTGCTTCTCTGGAGTGACCTAAGGCAAAGATTTACAAGAGATCAGAATCGCATCAAAAATACGTAGGAAGATTTAATACTGACGAAGGGCACAGCCCGATACGTTTAATGTTTATATTATATGGCATTTTGAGTATTTACAGTTAACAGATTATTAACGATTATTATTGCTATTCATACTTCGCCACACGCTGCACATTTAATTGAAAAGATTTAATACTCTCAGCACAGCATGCTTCCTAATAGCCTGCGTGCAGACTATACTTTTCCACTGCGAAGGAGTGGCAACGAAGAACTTGCAAAAGGAGTTCCTCCTTGGCAATCCTTCGCAGCGGAAAAGTATAGTCTGCACAAGTTCCTCGTTGGCATTCCTTCGCAGCGGAAAAGTATAGTCTGCACGCAGGCTAGCTTCCTAGAAGTGATATCATTATATTTNTATGGCATTTTGAGTATTTACAGTTAACAGATTATTAACGATTATTATTGCTATTCATACTTCGCCACACGCTGCACATTTAATTGAAAAGATTTAATACTCTCAGCACAGCATGCTTCCTAATAGCCTGCGTGCAGACTATACTTTTCCACTGCGAAGGAGTGGCAACGAAGAACTTGCAAAAGGAGTTCCTCCTTGGCAATCCTTCGCAGCGGAAAAGTATAGTCTGCACAAGTTCCTCGTTGGCATTCCTTCGCAGCGGAAAAGTATAGTCTGCACGCAGGCTAGCTTCCTAGAAGTGATATCATTATATTTTATTGAGCCACAAGACCATCCGGCTAATTTCGCTTCTCTTCTACAGCACCTAACTGAGAGCTTGGTCGAAAGATATCAAAACGCCTTTGGAGATTTTCCTCTTTTTTATTACTATTATCTGAAGTAATTTGAGGAAAGTATAATCTTATCTGCAGAAAATGTTTGGGCTTTCCTTTTCTTGAGAAAATATTCTTATTTCCCACATATCGTGCTCTTACGGCAACTATTGTTTTATATTACGTGTGAGGTACCTCAAGGTTGCGTCGTGGGTCCATTTCTTTTGCTGACGATTTGAGTGAAAGATCAAATTCAAAGATTCCCTTATAGTTTGCAAATAAAGTGTGCGTACAAAATGGATCAGCTTTTCAATAGAGGCAGAAAGATAATTCAGATTTTCAACAAAGGACTAAGTCTATTTTCTGATTTGCTACGAGGCAAACTTCGATTTTATCATTGTGTCAGCAATTGTGCTGTGTTCTGTTCTGTGGGTGTAGAAGGTGAAACTATGGTTTGTGATGGCAAAACGTTCTTATAATAAGTTCCATATGAAACTGACAGCAGCAGATTTTCAGAGAAGATGGATCTAATTTTTCATCTGTTTGAAATTATCCAATCAGAAGTGAAGCTAATCTTAGAAAGTCCACAATGTACATTTTGCTTGCAACTGAAGACCACACTTTAGCAGTGTTGGGTGAGAAATTTCGGAAAATGTTGTCATCACTTGATTCAGAAATATGTATCATTGGGCGGAAGAATTAAATGGAAAATTAGCGAGGAATTAAATGGAAGGAAGTTCTTGCCAAGAGTGAAAGAAATCGGCACAAATCTAAAACACAGAATACCTGCCAAAAGCTTTCGCAAGAACTCATATCGTTGAAAACGTAATTTCTTAATCGCAAACAACAAAAATTTGATTAACGTTTTCGCACATAAAGCTATGAAACTCTTTGTTTATTCTTTTAAAAAAAGCTTTCTGCTGATTAAATTAATCAACTGGGCACCAAACACTGCGAAATTTGTTTACCTTTGAATTCCAATTTCTCGATAAATCATCTGCGTTTTAGATTATCATGTAGCATCCCCCGTCAAAGCAACACTATCTCAAGGCTTGTCATCAGGAAACGCCTTAAAACCTCTTCCAACTCCAAGAGCAGTTGATGTCCTGTATTTATTACCTTGCTCATAATTCTGGCAGAAGGATTTAACTGAATGTGATGTTTTGATTTCTGGCTAGAAGATGCGAGATATTTTGAAGAAACTTCGGTAAGTTGTTAAATTCATTTTCAGCCTTAAATAGTCTGGGAAGAAGACAATCTGTGTTAAAGAGAACGTCTGTTTCTTATGTTAAATGACATGGAAGCAGCAATCAAAGACACACCGCAAGATTCCAAATTTTAGCTGTTTTAAGCGATCAAAATCTAGCAAAATTAAGCATCGCATTTCTATCATTCCGACACTCTCAAGAGTATTTGATCTTTGGTATCTCTTTGATAGTACCTGCATGATTTTGATGTTTTTGAAGTGGTAAAATGTCTGCGTTTTTTTTTTGCTTTTGTTTTGGTCAATTGTTGATTCCACCATTTTGTTAGTCTGTTATCTGCGTTTTATTTGCATTGCGGCTTCCGAAAACTGAAAAGATATCTTCCACGAAGTTAAGCATTTTTATTGCTTTCGAATGATTTTCTTGAGCGTAAAACACTTTCTTTTGGTCACAGAATTAACAATTATTACATCTTCAAGAATATTCTTACATCTATATCCGTTAAAAGATTCAACTTAAGCACGTTACAAATTTCCGCTCTGATGTGAAAGATCACTCGTAAAACTTTTGAAGAATTTAGTGAAAGTATGTGAACATAAACAAGCGCGCAACTGCTCAAATAATTTTTTGGGCGTGTCACAAACAAGTTAAGCAAGATGCTCTCTCCCTTGTAAAGAAGATGGTGAATGAATTTTAAATGTTTACAAAAGCCTGTTGTAATGACTTCAGGTAAGTTTTCTAGGAAAAACAAACAGTTTTGCTTATGGGATTCGTACATCTAATTGCAACGGTTGCGCTAAAAATGTCTACCAGTTCGATTTAATTTTACGCCAAGAACTTCAACTGTCTACAAGTTCGATTATATTTTACGCCATAAATCATACTCTAATTCATCAAAGCTATGCATTATTTGAGTTCTCGATAGCAAACTTAAACTGTTTTATAGTGTTTTGGTGAGTTACGTAGAAAGTTGTTAATCCTTAAAAATCAAAATAGATCTCAAGTCAAACCACAGCTTCCCGCGTTGAAGAGCTATAACAATGGATGGGGATCACTTAAGCATCTTCAAAGTATGATATTGCTAAACTCAATTGACCAAAAATCAAAAGTACAGCACCATAATTTAAGTTGCACTGTTCGGATTTTCATAGATTATATGCTTACCTAATTCAAGTAAAACTGTGGGCGTCAAAATCTTTGAAAGTTGAACACAATTTCAACATACCCGATGGATAAATAAAATTATAGAGATAATAAAAGATTGTAATGTTAGCCGTAACTAGGAATCAAGGATCATATCGATATGAAATCGTTCATTACGAGAGAAGTATTAGGATGATAAAACCCAGAACAAATGGAAAGGCAACATAACTATCTTGACAGTAGGGTGGAGTGGAAAAAATGGCTCAGTCAGATCGGGGCAAGACAGGGCACTTGATTTGTTGCTTCTAAAATTGAGACAAGTGTCCTTGGTCGTAAACTTGCAGCTTTGTCAATGAATAGAGTTGTCTTTGTTTACAATAGAAACAGATTTGCTTCAACTTGAGCACAATAACAGTGAAATCCATGAACTTTTCAAGGACTAATTTTGCCGCACCTTAACCTAGACTGTTGCTTCGATCGCCAAAACAACGCCTAATTTCAAGTAAAGTTTGCCACTAAAAGCAATATCGGTACCGCTAATTAACAACAAAATAATCACCGCTGTTTCCAATAAAAAGTTAGCTGCATTTGGTTAACTTTTGCATTGTTAATTGCCAGCTTCGGAGAAAAATTAGCACAAAAATTTAATAAAATTGGGCGTTGCTCCGATGTATGAGCCTAACGAAGCGGTACTTCTACTTAATAACAAAATAATAACCGCTGCTTTTGAAGAAAATTTAGCTATACTCAGTTAAATTTTGCACAGGTTGTTATCAGCTTCGAAGCAGCATAGATTAGAACATCGAATAAAACTGGGCGTTGCTCCGAAATCGGTCCAAGACATGATTCATCATGGCTAGTCAAACTTTGCTACTTTTTGACGTATTCGGTAGATTTTTTATGATTTTAAGCAGCTTTTAATGAATCGTTATTATATTAAATATTTATGTTCAAGAACTTTACAATACCACAGAAGCTTTGAATTTAATCCCTGAAATCATACATGTCTGGTTGATAATCTACAATGATTAATTCTTTATCAAATAAATCAAACTTAGGCCGTACTTTCTTAGATCTCGGTTTGTGAAGGTGAAGGTGAAGTTGCGTTTTTTAGTGCCAAGCGCTGGGATCGCAGAAGTACAAAAGACCTAATCGAGTCCGCGACCCCTTGTCATGACGCTCAAATGGTGGGGCTTTACCTGGGATCGAACCCTGTCCGCCTTGACTGTTCTGGCTGCAAAGTCAGAGGATTACACCATTGCGCCACAATACCTTCATTGCTTAGGCCTCTTCGGTGTCTACCTCCAAGATAAATTGAGTGGAGTGGGCAAATTGGGTGAGAGCGGGGCAAAAGGGGTCTTTTGATTTTTTCTTCTAAAATTGAGGTTAAGTGTTCGTGGTTGTAAACTTGCAGCTTTTTAATGACTAAAACTTTCTTTGTTCATGATGGCAAGAAATTGATTTTCTTCAACTAAAGTACAAGTGAAATTCATGAATTTGTCGATGACCCATTTTGCCCCATCTTACTTTAGTCCTGAAAAGTTACCAAGTTGTTCAAACTTGGAAACTAGGAACAAACTGTAATGGAGCCATTAGAGGAAATCTTTCTCGGTCACAAGTTACAGCAAATAGCCAGATGCGGTTGCAAACAGGAGAGCTGGAAATTTTATCGTTTGAAATTAATCAATAAAAACGTCCGCATAAATTGTTCGCTTTGTCATTAAAGCCTGGTTCACATTAGGTCGTTGCAGTTGCTGGACTTGCTGGGGTCGTTGGGATGAACGACCCAAAAGACCCAAAAGACCGAATGTGAACGGCAAAAACTCAGTCATNGATGACCCATTTTGCCCCATCTTACCTTAGTCCTGAAAAGTCACCAATTTGTGCAAACTTGGAAACTAGGAACAAACTGTAATGGAGCCATTAGAGGAAATCTTTCTCGGTCACAAGTTACAGCAAATAGCCAGATGCGGTTGCAAACAGGAGAGCTGGAAATTTTATCGTTTGAAATTAATCAATAAAAACGTCCGCATAAATTGTTCGCTTCGTCATTAAAGCCTGGTTCACATTAGGTCGTTGCTGGACTTGCTGGGGTCGTTGGGATGAACGACCCAAAAGACCCAAGAGACCGAATGTGAACGGCAAAAACTCAGTCACTGGTGTCGTCAGGGTCATTGGGGAGTTTATCTTCGCCGTTCACACTCAGTCTTTTCGGTTTTTTGGGACGGTTGTTCCAGCAGCGACCTCAACGACTCCAGCAACTTCAACGACCTAGTGTGAACCAGGCTTAAAGGAGGCGCATAAGTTCTTTTTCTCACTTAAGTTGTGATCACTTGGAAGGCTGGTATGGCAGTTATTCTACTGCCTTGAGCCTTGGTGCATTTAGCAATTCAGGGGCTCCACAGCCTTAAATTGGCGATAATTAAAACTTTGATGTAATTTTGGAAAAGTTTCATAACAGAAAATGGTCTACGGAACAAACAATAAACGATTGCGCTAAAGATGGCAGACAGGAATATTTTACCATGATGCTTTGCGTCGCATTGAATTTTGATTCATTTGATTGGTTGATTTCTTCAATATCGCAAAGGATCTTGGTAAACAATTCCTCGACGCCATCTCTAGCATAATCATCTATTACCACAGACAGTTTAATTTCTTTCGCATTGTTTATATTCTAAAAACACTGCTTACGTAACTCACTACTCGTTTACAATATCTTTCTTGGAGGCTTGGCGCCTATATGCTGTGATAAACTAGACTGACGACGTGATTCCTTGTATTCGTTCAATTTTTTTAATCTGAAGTTTTCATTTTCTCTCATACAAGGACTCACGACCAAACAGATTGTAAACAGAGACTAAAACCTGAAGAAAAAATCGAATGTCTTCTATCCTTCGAAGGTCGAAAGAAAAGTCGAATGTCGCTTCAAACGTAGCTTCGAACGTCGCTTAGCTTCGAAAAGTCGAACTTTGATCTAATCAGCCAATCAAACGCTAAGAATAGGCACGTGGTCTAACCTTATTAAGNTGTTATATCATTCAATTCAATGCGGAAAACGGAGACTCATGTAATCAGTCTAGTGATAAACCAGGAAAAAAGCAGCCTTTTCTGCTTAAAAGTCTTTCTAAAGTAGAATAATGCTGATTTTTGTTTGTAAATTTAACAGAAGGTCTAGGAAATAATAGCAGCGGAAAGCCCAAAGTTTCTCTCATACACTACTTATATTCCAAAAGAACTGTTTAGGTAACTCATTTACAATATCATTCTGCAACTTTTGGCAACTATACTGTGATATTTTGCGTCGAAAGCTGCTTTTCCTTATTAAAATAGTCGAATTTTGTTAATTTTTATAAATTTCACTTCTTGTATGTAGGTGTGGCGGTGGCAATTCCGCTGCTTCGAAACGAACAAGTGAAACTTACGAAGAAACAAAAGACGAGAACAATGAAGCTGTCAATCAAGAAAACGGAAGAGATTCTTCAGAAGAGGAGAAAAGGCAGCTTCTGCAAGAAGACGCCGAGCACGAGGCATTGAAAGAAGGAGAAGTGAATGGGAAGCAGGAGAAGAAGGGGGAAGAACAGACCAACGAAGAGGAGGCTGAAGAAGAGAAAGGCAAAGTCGAGGAAGCAACCAAAGAAGAAGAGGTTGAAGGGGAGATGCAAGAGGAGGCTGATGAGACTGAAAAGAAGGACACTGAAGAGGCCAAAACGGAAGAATGCGGGATTGTGAATCATTGTGGAGATATCGAGAATGCTGACGAGAACGTTGCTGAGGGTGGAGATGGCGAAGAGGGTGAAGGGGAGAAGTTGTTAAAGGAGGAGCCAGAAAAAGAGAAAGAGGGGGAGACTAAAAAAGGGAAGAAAAAGGAAGGAAGTAGATGGATTTGCGGGTTAGGAAAGAAGTCCAATAAAAGTGAAAAGAAGAAGACGAAGGAGGATAAAAAAGGGAAGAAGGATAAACAAAGTGAAGTGGAAGAAAGAGAGAGCGATAAAGAAGGATTGACAGAAAGTGAGAAGAAATTAATTAATGGGGACGACGAGGGAAGCCAGGGAGAAGCGAAGGAGGAAGTGAAGGAGGAAGAAAAGGGGGAGGTGAACGGAGAGAACAAAGAGGGAAAAGATGAAGAGACGGAGGACGCGAAAGTGGAGACTGAGATCAACGATGAGCAAGAAACAGAAGTAGCTAAACATGAAGAAGTTGTTGTTTTCGTTACAGAAAGCGAAACCGTTGTGGAAGAGACGCACCACACCACAGAAATTGTGACTGTTACGGAAACTAAAGAAGAATTCTGTGTCAAAGGAGATGGCCTAGTCAAGGGAGTCAAAGGTGAAGCTGCCACGTTTGAAGTTCATTCAAATACCGATGATATCTTCAATTTCACTTGCAAAGTCCAAGATGCAAATGGCAACGAAGTTGCTGTAGAGATGGAACATGTTGAAGGCAATCATCACAAAGCTACGTATTATCCAGGCTCAGCTGGCGTCCACTCAATCGAGGCTATTTGGAAAGGGAACCCAGTGATCGGCAGTCCGTTCCACGTTGAGGTGACAGAGTAGACTCTGAAAGATTTGACATGCATTTTGATCAAGAAAAGATGGATTTTGATCCATTACCAAGACGTCATTACAAACTAAAAACATTTGAAACGAATCGCAGAATTAATAGAAAATATTTAATTTATCCAAGATACGCTTGGTACTTAAGTCAGGACTTTCGACCAGACAAAAGATATGCTTGGTCCTAGCCAGGGCTATTGATCAGAAATTAGTCCATTCAATATTATTGTAAAATTTATTAGAGAAACAGCGGGAGTTCGTTACCCCTGTAGAGTCAGATTCGCGCTTTATTCATGGCATACGTCTTAATGTAAAGTTACCATGCCAGCAAATGTTATTAAAATACTGTGTATCTATGCCAGCAGAAATTTTAACAAGAACCTAAAACGCATGGTCATTTCTGTAGTTATTCTTTTTGTGCGTTACCTAAGAAGACATTGTGCGTTACCTTGTGCGTTACCTTGTGCGTTACCTTGTGCGTTACCTATTGCGGGTTAAAGGGACCTAAAAATCCATGTAGTTCAATTCAGATTTGAGTTTCTTTGAACGAAGACCACTAAGTATGGTTCTACCTTCTCTGTCTTAGCAGGGCAATGCACCTGGGTTTCTTCTTTCTTGTTTACCACGGTGATTATGCTGCATTCACACTGAGTAGTTTAAATTACAGGGTGTCCCAAAAATTTGTGCCCCGTTTGTGCAGCTGCTGTGGAGGAGCTGTAACTTCAATTACCCCATTTTTTTACACAGTTGCATAGAATAGGCTTCAAGTTAGAGTTTGAGATCTTGTTCGAGTCAATCTGACAAGTGGTTGCTTATTCATGGCACAAGAAAGTTAACCCCTATCCTATGCAACTGTATAAGCAATACGACAATTAAATTTACAGCTCCTCCACAGCAGCCGCACAAACGGGGCACAAGTTTTTGGGACTACCTGTGGTTTAGATTAAACCATGGAAGTTTGAAGTTAGCCTCTGTTAAATGTAGTGTGAACACAGCTTTGCAAGAACAGGCTTTGTGTACACTGCTTTTAAACTGTTTTAATCTATGGTGCAAAATGAATTATACTCGCAACTAAAGTGGTTACACTTATAAACTTCTTATGTTGTGTTTCAGCATGTTTTGGGGATCCTGAATAGGGCTATTTTTCCAGGGAAACGAAACTTTTTGAAGGGTATTTTAAGAAATTATTTCGGCTATTCTAGAGAAAAAGTGGCAACAATTATTTTAACTAGATAAACAAGCTAGGCTGCAAACTATTTCTACTGTACAAAAATAAAGACCAACACAAATCTCTTCCTTGCATTTACTATACTCAAGGGTCCAGTTTCATCCTTACGTCTTGCGGAACACCTGCTTCATTCAACACTGCTGAATACGGAGGAGGTTGCCTCGATTCTGGTTTGCCCTTAACAATGTCAGCCTCATTCGCAATCACACTACAAGTCAACAGTTTCTCCGTCCATCCACAAAGTCTTGAGAGTTTTGGAAACAAAGTTAGTCGATCCTCCAGCAATATAAAAATCATGAAATATATACAGATAAAAAGATTTGCAAGTCCGATGATAAATGACTTCATTTGCAAAATCAGGTAATTGTCTCGATTGTCTAATGCAGTGTATGATATGAGGATTGCAACAAGGGAGAGCAAATCAAGATAATTCCCGGTTATCGTTGCACATAACCGATCAAACCATTTTCGTTCGATCGCATCAAGTCCTTCTGGTTCTCGCGGTAAGTAATGTTCGTAAGGATCCACTTGAACGACTAATAAGATATTCAAAGCGAGGATGGTGACAACAAGGGGTCTTTGCAGCCCCCAATCAGTTGGTATAAATGATAGAATCACAGAGAGCATCATCCATCGAACTGTCAAGAAAATAATAAATGCAATATTGGGGACAGTATGTGTGGGGACGCCCCCTGGTAGGAGCAGCTCCCCAAGTTCTGTGGTTATGGGGTCCGGAAAGACCTTTCTCCAGTACCAGTAATGTAATGTGAAAGGGATCCCGAGAAAGTAAACGACCAGTCCGAATATACCGAATATTTGTATAAAAGAAGTTAGAACGCATTCTTTCCAAGGTTGTGATGACATGTAATGCAGTTTAGTGACCGGATCTTGCCTGCAACTAAGAGTTCCGAGACTCATGTTCCCCAGTGGAAATTGTAGAACGGACAACAATAGCCAATATGAGAGAAATGCCTTTTTCCAGACCGGTCTTTTCTGCACCGTGCCAGTCACTATAACGTAAAAAAGTATCAAGCTGCCAAGGAACAGTGGAAATACAAAGATAAGTACGAACGCGCCCTCCCAGCCTAGTTGCTTACCAGAGAATATATTAGGTAAGCAAGCAAGGCCTGGGACGGGGGCATACATAATCTCGAACAGTCGCAGTAAATATGACAAGAAAGAAGGCCATATGAAGTTTCCTTGAAGTAGAGCTTGTGTTGTTTGGATGTAGAAAATGAAGATCATTGTTGCATATGGTGGTGAGCGAAGTTGTTGTAAATAAACAATCAGGACCAAAAACACCATAAAAACAACAGTAGCTGTTGACGATATCCCAAGCAAAACGAGCAGAAAGGTTATGAGAATCTCGAGAACTTGTCCATCGGCGATTGTATGAATTATATCTTGATTATTACTTGCTTTGTGTTTTCGCACGAAATAAAACGCCAAAGCGAGCGTAGAAGCCAACAAAGCAACAACCACGCAAATTGTTTGTTTCAGGCCCATCACACACGGTGCACAATGAAATGGGCTTTTCCTGTAGAAGCCTTCTCTACATTGAGAGCACAACCGTCCAGTGTGCCCCTCGACACATGGGTCTGTGCATACACCCATACAGCTTCGCTCATCGTCCGGGCTAGTCTTGTTTTTACACTTTAATTTACAAAGTGCTCCTTTACAGGGGGTAAATCTTGAAATACTTGTAAAGCATTTGAGTAGCGTTCTAACATTATCAGGAGTATCTGGCCAATGACCTGGAGGCACAACCATTGCAGAGTTATTTGTGAAGTTACCCCCGCCTCCATTGCATAGACCTGACTGCAAGCAAGGCATACAACGTGTCATTGCATCTCCGTAATAATGCGGCCTACAAAAGCAGTCTTTTATGATTTTACCCCTGAGCGAGATGTCGCGTTCTCGGAGCATCGTTCTTGAGTTGGCCTAACAGATCCAAGGGGGCAATAAAAACCTGATATGCAGGACTGAGGGGCATTAGCCGCTTCATCATTGGTTTCTGATAACGCAGTTCCTGCAGGACAATAGGCACCTGCGGGGCACAGATGTGGTGGTGTTGCTGTCTTATCTTGGACGTCTGCCATTGGGTTAGAAGTAGATGTGCCCTCAAGACAATAAAATCCCTCAGGACACGCGCCACTCGGTTGTAACATGCTGTAGTCACTGCAATAAAACCCAGCTGGGCAAGGGCTGCAACCGAGGCCAACATGGCCAGGGGTGCAACGTGAACAGAAGTAGTTTCTAGGCAACACAGCCTCGACTCCATATCCGTTAATACAGTCCCCAATTAGATCAACTTTCTGTAAATAAGTAACAAATGTGACCCCAAAAGGTTTTTGGCTTTGTCCCATGTGTATAGTCCCGATTCCAGCGATCAAATCTGTATGATCAAACCGATATAAAAGCCGGAATGGACAAGTATCTGTAGCATACATTAGAACCGTCTTTTCAAATGACACGACAAGCCGTTCTGCAATGTCGTTGTAGTCGAATAATGGAATGTTTGTGACGAATAAATCGTCGTATTTGGAAAGCAAACTACCAAATTTATGATCGATGGTGAGGACACAGAGAGTTTTGTGTGTGATTGCAGATATAAGCTGAATGTGATACGTCTGGTTTACAATATTCTTGAGTGGTGTTTCGGCACATAAAATCATAATTTGCGAGTTTAAATAATCGTTATAATTCGTAACAACCATACAGTTCGGTATCGTAATCTTCTCTCTCTCCTGTAAACTATAATCATCTTTAATATTATAATGCATCAAGGTCGTCGAAATGTTTACATCGTTGTGGCTAGCGATCAGAAACGAAGTATCACTCGTGAAATATATCACCCAAATTCTCGTTGATTCGGTCGCATCAAAATCATCCCACGACCAACTCCCTTTGATTTCGGCCTGTGCGAGAATTCCACTCATATTATACGACAACCGAGCCATGCTTGATATTTTAAATAATTGCAATGTGAGATAATTCGTTGAAAGTTCCTGCACGACGAGCAATAACTCGTTTTTCGGGTCGATCCCAGCCTGGATGACGAATACTTTATCGGAGATGCTGACGATCGAGTGAAGATCAGCGGCTGTAGCTTTCGTTACTGTGATTGCAGACGCCGAGAATGCACCGTACGGAGATCTGTAGTACGAAAGATAAGCGAAATATCCTCGGTCAGGCGAATAAAATGCGAATGGATGCTCAAAGTTATGGTTTATTCCAGCTGATGAGAAACTGTCTGCGATGAAGAAGCTATAGGTATCAGCATACTCGAAGTCGCTGCTCAACGAGTTCTCTTTGCTGCCGTCACGATAAAATATTCGCCCACCATGCGAAAACAGCCAGATATCTTTGTTTTGATGATTAACTAATAGAAATGATTCAGCAGGGGTGATGCTCGTTGCAAGCGACGGATACAACAGCCGAGAGGCGATTAAAGCCGGTTGAAGCTCTGACCGCACATTGAATATAAACCCTCTTGGATCGGCAGTGAACGTGGGGACGATTTCGAAGAAGAAAATATCTGGAGATGCGAAACCAAATCGATTAATCGCAACACCAAGCCTCCATGCAGATACTGTAAATGCTGAAATAGGATACGCTGATTTACGATCACTTATGTCAAAAATGCGAGGTTCGCCTAAAATAAGGCAAGCAATAAGCGTACCCTCTTTTGATATGCTGCATGGAAAATACATAGCAGGGTTACGAGATATCATATTGAAGGCCATGACGACATCTTGGACTTGAAATCCTCCGCATTTGTACATCCGCAATGACAGTTTTCCTGTGCAGTAGATTGAGAAGTATCCGCGAAATGAATGCGCTTCTGGAGATAACGGCACAAATTTATCCAAAACAATCATCCGCTCTCCGTCTCCGACAGTATGCATTTGTCCACTTATGGTCTCATTATTAGGCGTTAGAACGCAGCTATCCGGCACCGCTTCTATCTCGCGGCATGACGCAAGCGGACAAAAATACAAGCAGCTTTCAGAGAATATATACAGCGTGCTGAATGAAGCTTGGACGTCGGTGACTTTCATATCCAACTGCAAATCTCCAATAACAAGATTGCTCTCAAGTGTGATTTTCGTCTCAGGCCAGTTATTAACATGTATGATAGAATAAAAGGGTGAACTACGTAGCCAAACGACGACGGTTGCACTTCGGTTGCCGATGCGATTCAGGCGTAATTCTCGCTTGTTATCGAACGATGTGAAAACCAACTCCCATTTTAGCTTCTCTTCAGCGTTGGTACAATCATCGACAAGTCGAACAAGCAATGCCCGATTCCGTGATTTGCATTGTAGGGAGATGATATATTTAAAGTCATCGACTAAAATGGCGTTGTGAATCGTCTTACATTCGTCTTTAAGCTCGTTGAAGTTCAGCTTCGCCATTACACACTCATTAGGCCCACTGTCTTCCGAGAAAGCTGTCGTTGCGATTAGGTGATCTCCACTGATGTTCCACTGCACGATTGTAGTGTTCGTTTTCGTCGTAGTTTCATAAAACATCGGAAACGGCCCGAGATTTCCCGGCTTGTACAAATCATCTTCGTATAACTCTGGAAAGTATATATTTCCATAAACGACAACGAATAACAATATAAACGACAACCATGAAATAGTTACCGATAACTTCATCGTCCTTGACTCATGATTCTGAGAACAATAATTTTCTAGTTTATTCTTTGTTTATATTAACTTAATCAGACCAATATTTGTTAACTTTTTATTGTTATCAATTTTCATATTGGCCTAGATATTTCGTCAAAAGTGGCTGAATTCAAAATGAAATGCTCTTTTAATCTTTACCAGTTTTGCGACATTTGAAACTTCTATCAAAGCAACATTCAAACCACCCGAACTCACACCTTAGATTTACAATACAAATTCCCTTAGATTTACAATTTCTTTGATCTTTGCAGGTATTATTTTAAACTTGGTCAAAAAGTCACTAATAGAATCATAAAATCTAGCAGAAAATAGTTTTTCGCGCGTTGAACAAGTTTTTCAGATTCTGATTTTTCGAAGCAAATGCTTCATACTGACACATAAAATCTTTTTTGAGACTTCTAAGAAATCAAATTAGCGAATTTGAACCAAAGTAAAGGGTTCATCTTTTGGCAACCGTTTAAAAAGGTGTAAAATGGTGGCGAAAAAGATAGCTTGAATTGTTTTAATTAAACTAAACATTCGTGTTCTATGGCCTCGTTTTGAATTAGAGTTTAGAAGGCTTATGTCGAATTATCAGAACAAACAAGTCATTTGAAGGGGATATATTAAACTTCACGAGAAAGAGTATTCATGTTGCCAGACAGGATTCAAGAATACGAAGAAATGACTAACATTTCCAGATCTTAAAACTCAGAAATCTCTTGTAACGAGGAATAATATTTCTTATTTCATTTCATTTATTTCTTTTTCAAATTCTTTAAAGAGGGTAGCCCTCCAGCATAGAGGCTGGCTAATAATTCTAATAATTCAATGCACGATTGACTCTCCGACGACAAATTCCTCTTATAAGCACCCTCTAATTTCATTTCATTTCATTATAGTTTTAAGTTATTTAGGCAAGGCAGCCCAATCAGCCAAGAATATGCTGGTTTCAGAAAAACCGTGCAATGAATTTATAGAAAAAAATAAAAACTGGGTATGGTTGTTTCGCCTCTGTTTCGCCTCTGTTTCGCCTCTGTTTCGCTTCTGTTTCGCTTCTGCTTCGCTTCTGCTTCGCTTCTGATCATTTCTCTGACAGTTGTTATAAATGCCCAATCGAATAAGAGGCTCATCTTAGTACTTTAACGAACATAAGACGGGCATAATACTTTAAAATAGCATACAATCTTTTTTGGAATTTAAAAAAAATTTGAATTGTTATCATTTAGGATCAACTATCAGCAACAAGCGCTTCTGGGCGCTGAACAGATGCTAGAAAATAATTCAAAGAGAAAATACATTTTAAAACCTTAGTTTATGGTATTCTTTTTGCTAAACGTTAAAACTAAAGCTAAACCATGGGTAGTTAGACACCGCAGTTGTACTTACATCGCCTTCATGATAAGAGTGATTTCCTTCTGTATAATAATGTCTTTTTCTGTTTCCTATCCTTGTGTCAGCCGCCATTTTGAAAGTTCTGTTGTTAAGGAGGTTCTGTTGTTAAGGAGGCTCGCTACCTCCTCCGCAGAACTATATATATAAAAATGTTCCTCCGCAGAAGCATATTAGCTGCGGCGCTCCTCCATAGAAGCACACATGCAGTGTCTAACCACCCATGGCTAAACGTTAAAACTAAAAACTACTATATGTAGGTTTGCATTAAATTAATCAAATAGTAAGTTTCAACTCAAATTTTTTTAAAAATAATTTACAGTTCATAGTTTTTCGATTGGTTTATTACATGATTTACAGCTAGCAGGACAATTCTCCGACATCCATTTTGGGTTCCTTGGGCATTCACCTTGCGTACTCCAACTAACGCAGTCAGGATGTTGGTTTTGACATTCTAGAATTTAAAAGTAAATTTAAAAATTTATTTTCAGTTTTAAAATTATAGTTTACATTAAAGTTACTTTTAAAGACGTGCTATTTTCGTAAGTTAGAAAGTTGGTTAATTTCGTAAGCTAGTTTTTTCTAGTGCCGACTGTGCTAAAAAAATTTGTTTGTCTATTTGACAGCCAACTTTAAAAAAGGCTGCTTTAACTATAGTCATATTCTTTGTTTTCTTACCCTCAAAATACTGATTCAGACATTTGCACGTGATTCGACAACGCTTAAATAGACAAAGAACTTTTCAGCATCCTGTAGAATGCTCAGGACCTTTGGCCCTTGACCTTTCTCTTATTTACCTTTGGCCCTTGACCTTTCTCTTATTTACCTTTGGCCCTTTTACAAAGCCTCATATACTATTATCGTAGAACTGTCTGTTAGTATCAGGACTATTCAATATTCTGGAAAGGAGAGGAAAGCAATTGTAGAATATGTAGACCTTTCTTGACTCAGGTTGGGTTCTTGAGCAGATAGAAGTTTATTGTATTAAATTTCGAAAAAGAAAACACTGTAAAATATTGGGGAAATTGTAAACATCGTAAAAATCTGTATATATATATATTTGTAACTAACTATTATGTATTGTATTTTTTCTTTCTTTTTAAGCAATTTTACTTTGTTAAATAGTAGGCTTAAATTAGCTCTTATTTTATAGCTATTTATATTGTATGCCTACTTTTAATAAATTGATAATAATAATAATAATAATATTCATTTTGAAGGAGTTTCTTGCAACTGTAGTGCTGATCGAATAACTCATCCATTCCATCATAGAAAGAACAAATTGGCAAATAGATGGAGTGATCATTACGTGCTGATGCTGACTATGACCGCTTTGACTATCAAGAAAATCATTTCAAGGTGTGTCATGTGAGGAGACAAACGGGCGCATAACTCGTTTATCACATCTCCTAAGAAATCAAGAAACCGATAGATAATCCTACTTGGCAAGTGCCTCACAGCTTCAGTAAAAACATCTTTCTTTCAGCTTCTCATTAGTAACTGTGCTATAGACCTCTTAAAAGATAATTCTTGCACTTCAAGGATTTCAAAGTTGTGTTGATCGAACGAAATCTATAATCCTGCTGAGAACTAACCGGTGTCTCAAAAATATACTTTAAAATATCGCAAATATCGGATTGGAAAATATGAGAATAATCAAGCTTGGAACAGTCTCCAATTGGTAAATGACGGGGGGTCAGACACTTCTCAGGTCTCGAAAAAGCAATTTTAGTATATTTTAAGATCGCAATTTTGCAACATCTAGTATATTTTTGAGGAAGAGTGTGATTAGGTCGGATAATCGAGTCTTTTTTCTTATAAAATGCTGCCATATTACTTCAAAACCAGTTGGCATATTGTATATCTCTAACACGTGTCCTTTTTCTCTAGCAGACAGCGTTTTAACTTGCACATTATTGATACCAGGTCCAGGAGTTCAGTAGATTTCTGGGGTCTGGAGCACTAAAGTTCAGCATATTTTTGGGGTTTTGGTTAAGGTGCTGTGCCTCACCCCCCCCCCCCCACCCCCCACCGTAGCCTACAAATAGTGAATCCCCCTCCTGGGTGAAAATATCGAAGATACTACAGCTTAAATCCAGACGTTAGAATGAAGATGACAGCCTAACCGTCATTGCTAATTGCACATGACAGCTTGGATCTGGGATTCCAAATGGACGGTTGTGGATTTAAATCATGGTTTGTCAGCCACTCCATGGTAGTACGATCACTACCACTCAGGTAGTACATCCACTGGAAGTAGACAAAATGCTATATAAAGAAAACAGACTTACTTCTGCAAGCACGACAGCAATTTTTCCACATCCATTCTTTGTTAGTGACGCATTGAGCTCGTTTTGCCCAGAATACACATTTTTTGTCTTTATTTGAGCAACTCCCTTTCTCTGTGAACGAAAAAAATGTAGTTGATTAGTGAAATTACATCCACTTTTTTTTTTTTTTCTATAACAACAAAACCTAATTCTAAATAAAAAGAAATACTATTTACATGTGCCATGCATGGCGGGGAAGGACACAAAGTCATCTGGTCCCCACCATGGATGGCACTTACAATTCAACTGTTAATTTCATAAACAAAAACAAATGAAAACGAAAACAAAAACAAAACCAAAAAAATAACAACACAGCAACAATACAACACAGATAAACGTGACAGACAAAAGCCGAAAAAAAGAATGCTACACAGGGTGAATATTAGCATGCTGAGAATTTTAATGGAGCCGCTTAGTTTTCTCGATGAACGAAATTGTAGCTTCCAAAATCATTCTGTTTGAGACAATGTTTAATTTCTCATCGCCAAACAACAAGAGGTTACCAAGTGCCTCATTATCCAAACTGAAACGTCCAATAGCGGGATGTCTCCAAGCTGACCAAAGAGGTCTCTACGAGCATTTTCAAAAANCGGTCGTGTGTTAGAAAACAAACATGAAACCACATTATATGTATCGATTCCTTTGTTTAAATCCATCAATTGCTTTTTAAGCCCTAGTTGCTTGACCTGGATTACATTGTCGCTTATTTGACCTTGATGTTTACATTTGAAGTGGCATCAGTAAAATTCCCTTTTTTCAGGACTTACAAAGGTCTCCGAGCAGATTATATATTGATAAAAAACCAGCGTTCATAGATAACCCACCATAACATGCTTTACAGCAATTTTTCTTCATCCAAGCCATGTTTGATTCGCATTCACCGATTGCTGCCCAGTCACCACAGCTTGGATTACGATCTTGGCATCCTGAGATAATATAATGTCTTTTTTACTGTTAGTTTTACAATAGTGCAAGCACTGATACATACTAACATGAAGCATCTTAAAGAGATTGCATTACGAGATACAAATATTGATAGAGAAATGATTGTAAACGAGAAGCTGTTTGAGCATAAGCTAACGGTAGAGAACTCTTTGAGAGAGTCGAAATGAAGCAGGCGAAGAAATGTTGGTGTAATTTTCCAGCAAGCTAGAAATTGCGTTGAGTAAAAGAACACTTTGCTAAATATGTTCAACTGTCAAAGCGAATCGTCAGATAAAATCACAGGGGGTCCAGGCGTGTTTCCCTAGCGAGTTCCCTAGTTTTCGTTTCTTTGCTTCCCTGTGATCCGGATTATGAAAACAACACTTGTGTAATTCGAGATCGGGTTACGTCATCGTTGCGGTCGAGTTGTTGTTGTTACAATAGAAGGAAGAAAAGGATGATACGCCTGGACCCCCTGTGATAAAATCCGAAAGAGAAGAAACGAAAATGAATACATTAAAATAAATACAATGCATCAATAAATACAATACAATAAATACAATGCATCAATAAATACAATACAATAAATACAATCCACAAATTTGAAATCAGCCAATCAGAGATCCCAGTAAAGTTTTCTTAAAGACAATTAAAAAAGCGCAAAGATAAAAGAATTCTGTCATCGGCGAAGAACGGCTCTTCATCTTTGATCTGCACCGCCTCAAAAAATCCTGAGGTGGAATTTGGAATGCGCTCTACGAAGGATTTGTCGCTCTGCCACACTCATCAGTTTAGAGAAAATAGAAAAGAAGTTACTTGGAAAAGAACTAATCAAGAGCTTGGTCTATCGTTTTGATTTCTGAGCTCAAAAAGAGCTTCTTAGGTTAGCCGCACAGGAGATGAGGATCCTAAATACGATTAGAAAATGCAAAAACAAGAATAACCGGATTAGAAAATGCAAAAACAAGAATAACCGGATTAGAAAATCCTGGAAAACTGAAATATCGTACGACAAAATTAAACGACCCAAAGAGGCACTCATTTCTCACAATAAACTGTGAGTAAATAGATGAAGTACCAAGTAAACAGCTATGAAATATATTTTCTAAATCCTAAACCAGAATAGCGACAGATATCTGCTTGCAACCACATTGTGGACCTGCATAAGCTATGGTTTTCTTGAAGATTGTATCATTTTTCCTCTATTGATTTTGGCTTTACGATGAAATCGATATTTTCACAATTTTCCATTAATTATTTCAACAAAAATAAAACGCCGCCATTTTGAAATATTCAACATATCAAAAACTTTCCACGGCAGATTTACAGCAAAGTACCCTAAGTTACTTCAAGCTATTCAATTTAAAGAAAAATGTAATAGAATTTTACACCCACTATTTTAAAGATTTGAAAGATTTGAAACCAATGCTTTGCAACACATAAAACTTGATATTATTAATTTTCGAAAATTATGATCAAAATCTAGACTGATGATATGAGTCAAAGTTTTGCTCCATTGAATTGAATTATTATTTATTGTTACAGTCATATTCCGCTAAAACTTGTTTGAAGCGGAATGGGTATTGTGGGGGTATGGTTAGGGGGGAATGGAGCGAAAACAAGGACTCATGTAATAAGTCTAATCAAAATCTACAAAATGCATACCTTGATCATTTAGAGGACATTTCTTTTTATCAAAATATAAATCATCGATCGCAATATCAGATAACTCTCCATTCCCTCTCTTTGCTTCGAATACGATCTACAATCAAGAATAGATAGTAACATTATAAATAGTACCGGGAGAATAAAAAAACGCACACCGTCTTAGAAAGACTACTGTTGCCTTAATATCAAAGCAATAATATTGGCTAATGTCTTGCTTAATAGCTGACATCTTCAATAAGTTTTGAAAATTTACTTAGCTTAACTCAGCCATTTCTTTCCAACGTTATGGGGGGGGGGGGGATTTCCTGGAGAAGACGACTTCAAAACCTTCCAAAAGAGCTGACAACGATGATCAACTTTCGATGCTCTTCCTGCCTTAAAGCAATGACAATTACATACGTTAGCCCTAGCCTTGGGCCTATTTATATAGCCTTGGGACTATTTATGGGAGTGTAGCTTTAAAACTGCTCTAAACACTGAGAGAATCTTGCCAAGAAATATAGAATGAGATATTTTTTTTATATGGCATAAATGAGCATATCCACTACAAGTGTGGCTCTTCAAGTGTGGTTCTTCAGATATTTCTTTCTGCAGTTAAAGTAAATGAACGGAGATATAGCGATCTAGTCTAAACATAGCACAAAAGAACGGCACGCGACACTTATGTTCCTATTGTTTTCATCGATCGAAAACATCAAATACAATAGGTTCTATTTAGATGGACCCAGTCCCCCCTAGCTAAGTTGCCTTTTAACCCNGATATAGCGATCTAGTCTAAACATAGCACAAAAGAACGGCACGCGACACTTATGTTCCTATTGTTTTCATCGATCGAAAACATCAAATACAATAGGTTCTATTTAGATGGACCCAGTCCCCCCTAGCTAAGTTGCCTTTTAACCCCGTTGATTTACTTTAACAACAATTCTCAAATTGATACCTTTGCAGATAGTTAATGTTTTGAAATTAGATTTGTTCTATATCACTCCCTTATGTTGTAATGGTGGGAACATGGCCTCGGCATAACTGTTAAATAAATTACATGGAGCGAAAAAGGCCCTGTTCCAACTGAGACGGGTAAACCCAACTCGTGTTGCCCTTCTCACGGAATATCGCATTTTGATTGTAGTTTAAACTGTTAGACACTTACAAGTGCATTTAGTAATACATCTAGTGTGAATACAAGTAAATGGACGCAGTTTTAAAGCGTTTACACTGTGCAAGACATCTTAGAACAGCCATGAGGGCATTTAGAAAGGTTCATTTCTCGAATATATCTAAAATGTTCAACTTATACTAAATGCAAAATTAACAGGTTTTCCTAAAATTTGTGGGGAAAGAAATACAAGATTTTTGTGAAATTATTTAGAATTTCACTGTGTTACCTAAACAAATAATTCTGTTGGTATCTTTTAAAAGGTGTTACTCGATGAACACATCATTTGGAACTTGCTTGCACTGGCTTTACGAGACAAGTTTCAGCAAGCATTGCAACGTGTAACATGCAGAAGCTAGAACATAAGTTGCCAAAATTCCGTTGAAAGCGTTGCGAGACAATTTTATGAGTACTCAGAGGTAACTTTGAAGGCAAAAACCGTAGTGTCGCAGGCCCACATGAGCTATATAGCCGCCATATACTAGACTTATTACGTTGAGTGAGTCCTAGTAATCGCTACTACCCACCCACCCTACTCGCCATGAGTCCTGGTATGAGCAAGTAGGGTGGGTGGGTGGTAGCGATTACTAGGACTCAACTTAATAAGTCTAGCCATATACCTCGTCTGCGTTAACAAATAAACATTGCTTGCTTGATTACTAAGCCTATAATAACTGTTTCCGAGGGCAATACCAGAAAATATTAACCCGAAGCCGTCAGTACAAGACCGAGCTTGCGAGGTTGTGTACAGAGGCTGAGGGTTAATATTTTCGGTATTGCCCGAAGGAAACAGTTATTATATAGTTGATTACCCTATGGTCAGGGCTGGGTGAAGGCCTTTCGTTTTTTAAAAAGTAAAAAGATAATTTTAAAAAGCAAAATGATCGAAGGCCTATCATGAAGCCATTGCGAAGCCATCGTATGTATATCTATGTTTGTATTGCAGACGAAGCCATTTGATGCTGTTCGAATCGTTGTTCGTGTTCGAAGCACTGATTTGTGGTTCGAAGCTGAGGATAATAATGCCCTGCCATTACGTCACATTCGAACGTTTTCAGCCAATTAGATTGTATAACAGAGTTGCTGCTGCCCTGATCATAGGGTAATAAACATGTCTTGAAACGTAGTCGCATATAAGTTCCACGCAAAAGTTCATCGTGTAATGGTGCTTCAACTCTAAATAAAACGGCCTACTTTTTAGGCTACATTCACACTTGAAGCGCCGTTCTTGACGCTTTCCGAATAACAATGAAGCGTGGCGACTTTATCTCCCCACGCCGCATCGCACCACAAAATCGTCTCAAGTGTGAATAGACAATAATGCTAAAGATGGCGGCTCCAAAGACTCCATTGAGTTTTGCTGCAAAGCATGCCGGTAAAAAGCTCCCTGACGACCACCTAACAACATAACAATTTCAGCCTACCGTTTCGACTAGCTACCTTGATTCGAATCGACCTTGAATTCGAATGCAACATGGTTCGAAAGGAATCCTTTCCAAAGCAGAAAAACTAAAGTTTTGTTTCGAATTGAAGTTTTAATTAAAGATTCGAGTTCGAATTACAAAATTGTCCTATTTATTTACATTGATTACTTGTTCAGAACTTTACCACAGCGAGCTAGTCGAAAAGGCAGACCAAAATCTATATGTAGTTAGGTGGTCGTCAGGGAGCTTTTTACCAGCATGCTTTGCGCGACCGCCATCTTTAGCGTTATGGCCTATTCAGTTTAAACGTAAACATATATTGGCATCCTCACCCTATATGGTTCTTCGAGATCAGGCAAATTAACAGCAGCATTTATCCAGTCAGGTCCTTGATGTCCATTTTTCCTGAATAAATTCACCATTTTATTTGATTTAGTTTTGACATGCACATCTAAATATCCAACGTGTTTTCCATTCATCATATAGTAGAATGTGAAACAATTTTCATTGAAATTGGAAGTGAATTCTTTGCTCAGCAGCCTTGCAACTTCGTCGGGCATTCGAGGAGGAGATCCTTCAATATATGCATAATAACCTAGAGAAATAAAGGAAATTTGAGTGAAGGTCTCATACTTCATTTGGAATTTCTCTCTTTCTGGGGAACAAATGCTCGTTTCCACAAGCTTCCTTGCAAATCTAATTTAAGACAGTAGCCACAAACTATTTTGTATGTGTTCTGCCGTAAAGATATCAACTTGAATTCCCCTTCACACTCAAAAATCACAGTTTTAAGTCCTATACAACAGTATCAAAAAGAAGATACCTAAAATCGTAGCTCCTCCATAGCAGTAGCACAAACAGGGGGAATGTTTTGCTAACACATTGCACGTAGAAATACAGATATGATCATTAGCGGTGGTCCTTCTTGAGAGACAAATTCTGGAAGGAATACAGTACCCGCACTCGTAAAGCATCGTCCCTCAACTTTCGTCAAAATATGGAAAAGATTCTTACCATCACCAGTTGTATGATCTTTCTTCGGTCCGGTCCTCAAAGTCGGCGATCCTCCAGTCCGCAATTCCCAGTCAAAGTCATCGCTAGTTCCTTGTTCCCATATTCCCCATCCATCCTCAAAGTTTGTGTCGTCAGGTTCTGAAGAGATATAATCAACAGACCATTGAGAGGACTGGTGACTAAAAGCAAGGTCTAAGCAGGAATCTTTCTATTCCAACTTTACATGGAAGCGTATTCCCTATATCAAACCTCGACAGATACAATGCATAAGCAACAAATTAACGGATGTGCCATAATTTCTTTGCCACTTTGAAAGCCGACTAAAAGTACAATATTCGATAAATTTCCAAAATGTACTCAGGTGATTTTTAAAGCATTTTATAACAAGGCAACAGCTTAATAAATAATTGAAACATAAGTCTGTGTTAGACTGACGACGTGATTCCTTGTATTCGTTAAATGCTTTTAATCTGATGTTTTCATTTCCTAATATCATTCAATTCAATGCAGAAAACTGAGACTAATGTAATCAGTCTAAGTCTGTGTCTGAGCTAGTCTGCTGAAGTTCGCAGCATGGAAAATATCTTAACACTAAATCAAATAAAACCGAATCTTCCTTTATGCGATATGTAGACTTAGCTTAATTTTAAATATCTTCCATTTGCCTTTTGTTGTATTGTTCATTGTTATCATNACGAATTGGATAAGACATAACATTGACAAAGAAGACATTTCGCCGTCGTGTAGGCTATGTGGTGAGAGAGATGAAACTGTCAGCCATGTAGTATCAGAATGTAAAGAGTTGGCTCAAAACGATTACAAAAAGGCAAGGCATGATAAAGTGGCTGCTATCCTTCACTGGCAGATGTGTCAAAAATATGGATTTCCCACTACTGCAAAGAGCTACGAACATTTTGTAGATAAGGAAATGGCTGTCTTAGAAAATGAAAATGTCAAACTATTATGGGACTTTTCCATCCAAACAGAAAAAAAAATAGACCATAACAAACCTGACTTGGTCCTGCTGGATAAGAAAGGAAAAACCTGCTACATTATCGATGTGGCATGCCCCTTCGATACAAGAGTTGAAAAGAAGGAGAAAGAAAAGTTTGAGCATTATACAGATCTGAAGTATGAACTTCTCAAGGTTTGGAACACGGAAGTGACAAAAGTATACATAATACCAATTGTGGTTGGCGCTTTAGGAATAGTCACGAAGAATGTTGAAAAATATCTTGAAAAAATTGACTTCAAACCTGGCTTAGATCCTCTGCAGAAAGCTTGTTTGTTGGGTACTGCCAGAATAATCAGAAAAGTTTTGGACTACAGCGAATAGGACAAAATAGAACACTAGAAGACAAGGAAAGACGGTTTAGAAAGAAAGACTTTAGATCTATTATCTCAAGCCACGGGAGGTGACCTGATAATAGACAAGATACTGGTATAACATCGAGACCATGAGAAGAATTGCATAATAATAATAATAATAATAATAATAATAATAATAATAATAATAATCAATTTCTTTAAAGTTGGCTGGTACATAGCTAAGTATAGTAAAATAACAAAGATTAAAAATACTACATTTGCTAATTTAGGCCAACATTTAGTTTAGGTTCTCTTTCTGTTTAGTTAACAGGGCAAGCTGTAAAGCAGGATTTATAAATATATTGATGTTTTTACACAGTATAAAGAATTCAAAATAAATAAATAAAATATACCTTTGTTGCATCTTTTCAATCGGCATACATCTCCTTGACTAATTCTACCTTTGCAGTCCTTACCCCCGTGTTCTGGTGTAGGGTTGTCACATACCCTATACCTTTTTCTTTTCCCTTCGTCACATGTCGTCGAACACGCTCCCCAGCTTCCCCAGAGGCCCCAATGTCCATCAATTTTAGCTGGGAAAGAAAAATCAATGTTATTAAGCAGCCTTTCCTCAGGAGGGGAGCGACCTTGAGCTATTAACTGACGGGGAAGTGCCATTTAGCCCGAGAAATAGTACCTATAATCCCGCAAATATTTGAGAATGTTTGGGTCATATTTCCGCAAATTTACTGAAAGACTGGGCCATTACTTCACAAATTATGAAAAATTCCTGTAATTCCTATACGCTTACCAATTTTCCTCAGGAACAGCACCCATTATCAAAATGATACCCACAATTCCGCAATCTTTTACACCAATATACTCAGATACCCCCCCCCCCATCCCCACCCCTTAGAGCCTTTCATTGGTAAGGAATTATATATGTAACATAAAATTCGCTGGTTGCGTACGGGAAGCATTTATGAGTACCTAAACCTCCTTTCAAGCCATTCAATCCAAAGAAAGATATAATGGCCATTTACACTGTCTTTTTAAAGATTTGAGGCCTTTGCTGTGCCTTACATACCATAGCATTCATCCTCTTTGCATTTCTCCTGCACAGTTTCAACACCAAAATCATCAACTTTTGCTCCGCATTTTGTTCGATCTTCTTCAAAACAATATCTTTGGCGATGATGTGAACATTGGTCTGCCCAATCTTTCATGCACGGTGACCAGTCATTCCACTCGCTCCAAACTTTACCTTTCACTAGAAGAAAAAAGTGTGGGAAGATGGATAAAAAACAAAGTAAAAGAAATAAAGTGCATAAAAGAAAGGGCATTCATCGGAGTCGCAAATTGTAAAAAAACCATTCTTGACAAGGATCAATATAATTGGTGATCTACAATTATGCTGGTGGTAATTATCTACAGGACTCTAGAAGGGGATGCAAACAACAAAATACACCCTTTCTGTAATATAATGAGTAAATGCTTCAGTGTCGAAAGTTTCTCACTATTCCTCTCGATTACTGAATGAAACTTTCTTAAGTTTCTTGTGATAGAAGAAGGCACAAGGAAGACAAGGCCGTAAAGTTGCACATACGTACAATATGCACTCTTGAGCAGGCTCCAGTCTCCAGTCTGCTAGTTTCCTGCGAATGTTTGCAAAGTACTAAAGGTTCTTTCGTTTCGGGTTACCACAATACTGGTTTCTTAAGAACGAAATTGTTCAAAGGGAAGAAAAAGACAGACATTCCGCCAATTTTAAGAAAGCAGGAAGGCGATGCTCCAAACATCCCCTACTCTGGTGTCCTCGTGACAATAACCTGAAAACAGCAGATAATCAAATATGACTTACCATGACATTGGTAAGCTTTATTCAATTCCAGAATATCAGTAGCAGTCAAATTCTTTCCACCAAGTGGCTTATTATCATCAAATATGTCCCTCATTGTATCACCTCCGTTCATTGTAAATGCTGTGTTTCCATATTGCATAATTGAATCAAAATCATAGTCTGTGTCTTTTAGATCTGCTTCGTAGGATTCAATCTTCTCAAAATTGCTCTCCATGCCTAACAAGAGATTTCATTGCTGTTACATACTGACCAAAGCACTCTGCAAACCACAAGTCGAAGCGATCTCAAAATAAAATAAGTTCTGGGTAAACTAAAACGTCCTATTGTAAGCAGTGCTCATTATTATAATTATAATTATAATAATAATAATAATAATAATAATAATAATAATTATTATTATTATTATTATTATTATTATTATTATTATTATTATTATTATTATTATTATTATTCTTATTATCAATTTCTTTTTCGTTGGATTAAAATACACGATAGCTAAAGTTAGTTAGCTAATTAATTCCAACGTTAAAAATAGATTCACAAATATTAGATAAAAAAAGTAGCTAAAATATTCACAAGCCATCAAAAGTATACAATATAAAAACAGATATCTAAAAACATTTCTTATAAATAGCCCAAGTTCGGAATAAAAATGCGACACAACTTGCATGGAAATTTTCTCCGTACCAATCAGTGCTCAATCTTGAAAACCGTTGAGTGTCCTTGTTTGAATGATAAAAGACATTTATTTTCTGTATGCTTTTCGCTTAGACATAATAGAATGAACGGTCAATAAGTGGAGGGTATGAATTGCGAGTCCAAGTGCTATACTCTAACCACTACTTAAAGACAAATGACGGATATATAGCGCCTAGTTTAAAAATAGGACAAAAGATGTCTGAGTGGCTTCATTGTCCAGTACATTTGATAATCTCTCGAGGTCATCAAATACAATGGAATAAATAGGCTATATTTGGATTGCCCAGGCCCCTGATTTAAGTCGCCTTATATCTCCGTCATTTGTCTTTAAGTCCGTAGTCTTAAAACAAGAATTTCTTCCGTACAAAACAATTTCAGTATGTAATACGCTTCAAAGAAGCCAACAAAAAGAGTGGATGAATGTATAAATATACACATACCTGGTCTAACATTTTCGTTGTAAATCATGACAAAACTATCTCTGTCCACACGACTCTGCTCATGAAAGAAACCTGAAACGATGAAATAAGTATCTTTAGACGAAGCACAAAATCAGATAAAAAACACAGATAGCGGCCTAGTTTTACTTTACTTGTGTAGGTACTGTAAAAGCTCTATAAATTCTGAGGCACCACGGTTAGGGTTAGGGTTAGGGTTAGGCTAGCTAAAGAGGGGCTTATTAGGGAGGGGGCTTGTTAGAGAGGGGGGCTTATTTACGAAGTCGAATTACAACGCCACAAGTGATAGATTTTAGGACTTTTACCTCATAATTTGAGGAATCAGCATGCGATTTTACGAGCAAATAAACAAATTCGACGTAATCAAATTAATATCTAAACTCTTCTAATTAATATCTTAATATCTCAAATTAATATCATAAATAGAAAATCGTTGGTAACCTCTTGAATTTGATATGAGTTGGGGGGGGTTAATAGAGAACGGGATTTATTTAAAACATTTGGTTGGAAGGAAGGGGCTTATAAGAGAGGGGGCTTAATAGAGAAGCGGGCTAAATATAGCTTTTACGGTACTTAGAAAATCCCAATTTTGAAGATAATCTTGAAGACCAGATCCATGATTCCACCATGATGGCATGATTGAACATACTGAAAGATTTTCATCAGACACAGTATGAAACTTCTGATAAAAGGCGAACGATGTTAAGTGAATCAATTCATTTTGCGCATTTTATCTCTAACTTGAATTTAACCAGAGATACAACTCTAAACTTTCAAAGCAAAGATAATACAAAAACTCATTAACATAAACTAAAGGAAATTGCATTAAACAACGCTTACCTAATGCATGCATGAGCTCGTGCAGTATGAGTGGTTTCGTTGTGCACATGTTTCCGAGGGAGAGTGAAGTTTCTTTGTTTGGCATGTAGCTTCGACCAATATCAGAGAAACAGCTAGAAAATAAAAGTTCCAGGCAAGGATTTTACATCCTTATTTCAAATATCAGAGCGAACAAAAATTGAAATGGCTCGCGACATGTTCAAATCTTATACCTGAACAATACAGTTCACAAATGTTGATGCTGTGAGCTTTCTTTAACGGGTTTAGAATTTCGAACTCTGGCCTGACAATCATCTTAAAAGGGTGGATTCCTTTCCTTATTCTGATCAAGTTATCAATCGACAGGGTGTCCCAAAAAAGTTGTGCCCCATTTGTGCGGCTGCTGTGGAGGAGCTGTAACTTCTATTGTCCCATTGTTGATATAGTTGCATTGGATATACTTCAACTTAGAGTTTGAGACCTTGCTCTAGCCAATCTGACATGTGGTTCATGATTTATGACGCAAGCAAGTCAAAAAAGTGAAAACTTCAAAAACCGCACTTTCTTTGTTCTCCAAAAATGCCAAAATCAAGTAAATACTGCAAGAAAGGGTTCTAGAGCAGTATTAGAATTTTTTCTACAGTTGATAAGGGGTTAATTGTATTTTTTACTGATAACACAACACCATTAACCCATTGCAAAATGCATGAAAAATTCAAATAAAACGCTAGAACCTATTCTCGCAGTATTTACTTGATTTTGACATTTTTGGAGAACAAAGAGAGTGCTGTTTTTGAAGTTTGCACTTTTTCGACTTTCTTGCGCCATAAATCAGCAACCACTTGTGGGATTGGCTAAAACAAGGTCTCAAACTCTAAGTTGAAGTATATCCAATGCAACTATATCAACAACGGGACAATAGAAGTTACAGCTCATCCACAGCAACCACACAAATGGGTCACAACTTTTTTGGGACACCCTGTACTGTATCATACAATATAGCCAATAGAGGAACATTATTATTATTATCAATTTATTTAACGTTGGATTACTGTAATACAATAGCTAAATTATATAGCTAATTTATTCCAACTTTAAAAACTTTAAAATACAAATATTACAAAAGAGAAAAATGGATAAAATATTTACATGTCGTCGAAAGTATAAAGTAAAAAGCAGATATTTAAAACTATTTATCATAAAAAGCCCAAATTCGGTATAAAAATGCGGCATAATCTACATGGACAATTTTCTCCGTACCAATTTTTTATCTTTGTTTTAAACTGACAAAGGGATTCTGAATTCCGTATTGTTAGTGGTAACATTTGCCACAGCTGCGGACCTTTAAATCGGACGCTTTCTGTCCCGTTGCTGACAGATCTCACTCTGGGTTGCGTAAATTCGTTATTGTTACGTAAATTGTAGTGAATTATTCGACAAGTAATTATTTCTGGAGATGCAACTTCTTTCCGCACTGTAAAATTTTCGCGAAAAGATTGGGCTGCTATGCAAGTCCAGATTTTATGACACAGGTTCGAAAAAGGAGCTTTCCTTTCGATGTTGGAACTATTCAATTTGATAAAAATGTATAAAAATAATCATGACCAACTTACCCAATTCCTCGATAAATTCGAATCCAATTTCTGTCACCAGGTTTCATGGCTCTAAATTTCAAGCAACTCAGACTTTCAAGTTCTCGCATTGCAGCTTCGATCTTTGGTCTTGCTTGAGCTACAAAATAAAAAAGAAGCACAAATTTAGTTGCATATAACGATATCGAAACTTGCATGAAGAACGGAAATCTTAGACGGGTAAATTTTGGTCGCCATCAGATACCGCACGAATAAATTTCAGGAAGGAATTTTGGCCGAAAATTTGTCATGATGAAACTTTGCGTTCTTTAACACATAAGTTGTATTCTCTTCAAATTTGCATCATTTTCTAAAACCCGCTAGTATCAATAATTTGCAGTCACAGTTCTAAAATCACATGTAACATAACTTTAGTGCAAACAGCCTTGTCGCCCGCGTCCTATGCATAACCTGCGCATTTTGCTAAACTTGATTAAATAGACATTTTTGGTTGAGCACAACGCCTTTTGTAAGCAGTACTTTGTGAGCAGTCCACACACACACAAATTTTCTTCATGCTCTTCAAGATCTCATAGTGTTAAGTTAACGGGAAATGTCCGTTAAGTGGAAACACACGCAAACAATAGATGTTTTTGACGTCCCGGAAAAGGGATTGGGAAAAGGAGCAAGAAACTGGACACACCAACTTCTTGCAAATCATCTTGATTTTAAAGTAAAACAGTAATCTTTACCTCTACTTCCGTCAATGACATAAGGAATGACTCTTGAAACCCATAATTTCTCAGCTCTTCTAATAACATTTCTTTTGTTACTTTCTTCTATCCTCTTTTTGTATGCTTCAGGTGTTAAGGTCTTTTTTGCTTTTTCATCTTCTCGAGTTTGATTGATTTGCGCAACATCAACTTTATCGAGTAGTAAGTCACCTTGATATGGTTCTACTCCGGTGTCTACGAGTAAGAAATGAGTTGAATCAGGGGCGAAGCTAAAGAAAATTATTGGGGGGTGCAGACCCCGAATTTGCCAAAGAAATTCCCCGAATTTACCGAAGAAATTCCCTGAAATGGGCGTTTATTCGGTTTGATTGTTGAAAATGATACTAATTACTAACTAGGGACCAAGAAATGATGATAAAGTTGCTTCCCTCCAGTCTCATAAGGTTGAATATATTGCTTCTTTACTCCAAGGAAATCCAGTACAACCGTCATCACTCAAAAGCGAAAAGTGCAAGAGATATGGCCTAGTTCTATCCCATTTTTAAAGATATTGAAAGAAATGCATTAAATCTGTAAATTGCTCCCATTAACTCTGTTACTCAATGCTCTTTCAAGAGTAATAAAATTAAAGTAGTAAGCTTCAGGGTAAGTTCGTGAGGAATCGCCCTGATGATATCTTGGCGACCTACAGTTGAAATAGTCTTCCCAAAGAACTAACAGTTTGCTGAAAGTTGCAATACTGCTTTTAATTACTTGAAGAAGTATGACGAAGCATGAAGCTAAGCAAAAATTCTGTGAACTTACATCTATTAGCATCCACAAGTTTCATGAAAGAATTCTCAGTATTTCCAAATACTGCCGTTAGAGGAAGTGAATCAGGAGCGAATCTAGTTGCTTGTGCTTTATTTTCAGCGTTATTGGGAATGTCTTCTTTTCTGTATACTAACGGCGGAGCTAAAAACAGAAAAACATATCTTTTTACATAACGATAACTGAGAAATTATCTCAATATGACAAAATGTAGGTCGCACTGTCACACGGTGTGATAGTCCTAAAGCAAAACAGCTAAGTTTCTAATTTCAGGAATGTCTTGGAACACCTCAGAAAAAAAGGCCAATCTTTCGAGCTGTGACCAATCTCTACCTACAGGAATAATGTTGTGCTGTAAAAATATATCTGGTATGACAGTAGGACTTATGACAGCAGAAGCTACGACGTCACCAGACTGGAATACACTTTCAAAATATTATCGAGGACATTTTTCATAGGAATTTTTCGTAATACTAAAAAGTGCATAGTATTAACATACACATAGCCTAAGCGTAGTACTACATAGTGTATAGTACTACATAGCCTAAGGGTTCATGGATTGGCATTCTATTTTCCTGCATTTGCTGCTACCTTGTTCTATTCTGTTACTGCACTGCTTACGTGATGAAAGCTAAATTAAGTAGGCTTTGGGAAAACTTAGCTGCAATAAGTTTTTTAGTAGTAATTTATCCCCAATTTATCTGACAAATCCATTAATTTTAATCATTTGTAACATCAGTCGGGCAACGGCTCGAGGGCTTAGTTCAGGATAAAGGGCTAAACCCTAACACTGATGAATTAGGGCCTAACAAGCAATAACAGTTCAAAATTATGCACGAATAATAGCAAAGGATAATGTATTTACCGTTTTGCCGCAGTTTGTCAAAGTCTTTTTCGTTCATTATTCCTTCCAGTGCCAAACTTTTCTCGATAACAATAAACAAAACAATAACTTCCAAATACATCTTTAGGCCCTCGAATTTCTTTCCTCTGTTGGGAGCCATTTTGCTCATTCCGTGATAAACGTCATAAAATTCTGATTTATTTATCGAAAAACCTGTAGAAATTGCATGTCTAGGCCAGTTTATGCGATCCTAGCTGGTATAAATGGTTGAATTATAAACATTTTACAATTGGGATAGCTTCGACTGCGCATTGAGCGAGTAAATCGTAAACAGTTGTCGGTTATCGTATCAAAAAAGACTGCAATAATTGAAATTGACAACCCAGTCAAACAACTTAATTCTCCGTCGAATACACTCATCTTTTCTAAGCAACCGCTTATAAGAAAATGCAGTAGCATCTTCCAGAATTAAGAAACTCTACTAGAAACAATCAGAGGTCGATTTGAAGTTAAGAAACTTTCTTAATTTTTGTTATAGTTGCAAAATGTTTTATCACCAACCCAAATAATGCTAAAAAAATGTAAGTTTTGTTAATGAGTTGGTTCTTTCTTGTAAATCTTGGTTCAAAAAGCTGTCCTCGATGAATTTTGATTAAATGTGAAATTCAGTTTTATGAATAATTAAGAAACTCTGCAAGAAACTTTTACTACAAGAATTGGGTCTTACGTCAAGAAACTCTACTACAAAACCAAAGCCAAGTTCTCATAAAAATACCCCATTAATGTAATACCCCATTCACACTGCCAAGCTAAACCAGCTTAAACTAAACCAGGTTATCAGATGTTGCGTTCTAATTGGTCAATCCAACACATCGAATGCATCTGATTGGTTGAAATTTAACCTGGTTAGATAAAGCTGGTTTAATTGTGTCAGTGTGAATGGGGTATAAGACATAGACTGATTACATGAGTCTCCGTTTTCCGCATTGAATTGGATGATATTATGGCTTCAAACTGTTGTATGAGAGAAAATAAAAACATCAGATTGAAAGCATTGAACGAATACAAGGAATCACGTCGTCAGTCTATATAAGACAGACATTAGTGATGGAAATTAGCATAGCCTCCAAATCTTTAAAAAACATTGCACGGACGGGTAATGCATCTTTCGTTTGACTTTATGGCTTGAAAGGAACTTCAGGTAAGTTGCTATAATCCTATATGAAGCCTTTCTAATATCTTGATTATTTTCAGAATAACAGCGGTTTTCTTTTTATTGAAAGAACTCGCGAAAAGTTTTGAAAAAAATTAAAATAATCGTAAATCCTAAATGGAAATATGAAAAACGGTACAATCTTCAAGAAAACTATAGTTTATGAAGGTCTATAATATGGCTGCAAGCAAATATCTGTAGCTTTTCTAGTTTACGAATTACCAATTTGATGACGTCACATTCTCAAAACTGGCCCAATCAAAGAAGACGCTGTAATTCTGAAAATAATCCAGATATCACAAATGCTACATATAGGATTATAGCAAAGTACTTGAAGTTCCTTCCAAGCCATTAAATCAAACAGAAGATACATTAACCATCCGTGCGTGCAATGTTTTTTCAAAGAAGCCAAAGATTTGGAGGCTATGATATGGACATGACACCATAAGCTGCGTACCAAATATCGCTAAACTCAATTTCTCTCTTTGACAACAGAGCTGATCTTTCTTTTGGAAATGAACCCATGATAAAACCATCACTAAAATACGCTACACAAATTTTTGATAAAATCTTGATCTCTTCCAAGCACATTTCGAGGACCGTTGATTAAAGGTAGCCTTTCAAACTTAGTTAATGGTTACTCTGGTATATGGTGTATAGACTGACTACCTCAGTCCCAGTTTCGCTACGTTTATTGAATTGGATTAAGACACTCCGCTTCAACTGGATTGTTGTAGCGATTATCAGTCCATCAAGGAGCGAAACTACGACGATTGCAATGAGTCTATATGGCGCAAAGCGTTTGACGAGGATTAGATGAAATGAAAAGCTGTGTGAAATGTTTTAGGGTATGTTTGATTGGTAATTCCAAACTTACCAAATTCTGAAAACAGTAGACTTCGCAGAGACGGAAATATATTCCCCAATCAAACATAAACATCTTCTAAAAGAGCAGGTTTGGATTTCTCAACGAGAATCTCTCCAAAGTCTGCCAAACCTTCTGTTTTTTGAAGCAGAAGGTTCAGAAGGCCTTCCAAACCTGTACCAAACCTACCGTTTTGAGAATTTCAGAGTAAAAAACCCAACTTCCGAGTCTACCAAGTCTACAGTCTTCAAATTGGTCTATTCAATATCTTTTACAGATAGCCTACATATGTCAACTTCTATCCGCCTAGCGAAAAGAACACACAATATTACAACAAGAAAACACTAGCATTCCCCTGTCCAAGTCGCTTATTCAAGAAAACTGCAATCACAATAGTTCTAAGTTAGTCTCTATAAACTAAACTAATCTCTTGATGTAATGAATACAAGATGTTAGGAAACTGGGATAAACTATTTACATTTGTTTGATAAGGAAAATGTAGTTCAGCTGGTAGTTGCGTTCCAACATGACAAAGCTCACACAAAGCAAAATCAGCAGAAAATGACGTTTGAGAAAAACGACAGAAGATAGAAAAAATAAAAGATGAGAGCAAGACAAGATTCCACAATGAATTACTGTGAGAATAACGAGACCAGACAAAGTCGAGAAAATCATATGAAAACATAAAAAAGCAGAGATAAAGAAACTATAACAGGCGTTATATTCTTGTTAATTTCGCCACAACTAAGTGTAACTTTTCCCTGTGTTCGAATTACGCAAATCGTCAGTTATCATATTCTTTGTGAACCAGTACGAGGCTTCTAACTGCAATGTCACGTGTGAACTCCACATGTTTAAATAAATGAGGATTATGTTTGCAAGCCATATCTTATTTCAAACGGTGCTCATTTTCTGTCGATTCTGACTTCCATGTCTCGACCATCTATCTTCGTGCCATTCATCAGAGCTGATCAAAATGTCAAGGATCTTAATATCCGAAATGGAGAGAAAGGCCAAAGTTTAGTTTGAAGCATGGAGAAATGCGGACACCTTTACTTAGACTGAAAAGTTTATTCAATACTACCACCTTAATAAAACTACTTCAACTGCAGCGTAGTTAGCCTGCGTGCAGACTTTTTGGTAACTGGGGAGGAGGAGAAAGAAAGGAACTACAAAGTCTGCGCAACGCCGTGCATTTTCTTGTTTTTCATCACATGACCATGACATCATCTTTGTCACAAGGTTGCGCAATTTTGAGTTCGAATCGCAAAGAAATTTCGAAACGAAGTGGTGGCTTGTGCGATCTGTATCAAAGAATTAAATGTCAAGAGTGATAGGAATCTCATAGATAGTGCTGGCTCCTTTAGTCCAAAGACTGAAATCGAATCTTTGGAGTTCATTAATCTTGCAGAGACACCGTTGTGTAAATATATCTGTCGCCGATGCGTAGATGTGTTGAAGAAGCGAAGAAAGTTACGCTGCATTTAGGCCGATGGAATCACGGAGGAATTTAACTTGATCAATCATGGCTTGTAACGGGCAAATCACCAGCACAATGCTTGTGAAAAGTGGTCTGTCCAACATACATTCAGCAATCAAAGGATCAAAGGCAAACTCTGAAAGACGAGAGACTTTCTAAAAAACCAATCGGTGCACTGAAGTACACGTTGCTTCCTTGAAGAAATTTCTTCATCACAATTTTCTGCTCATCAAGGATCCGATGGATCTTAAAAATGCGTTGGACATGATTTAGGCCACTCTGAAACTTCGATTCATCCCAATCTTTAACATGTTTACACGATAATCTTATCTGCTTCCGGGCTGCTTCCCTTCGCGATCCGCCATTTTGTTCCACTACGGAGTACTTTGATGACAATGAACTTTTTCTCGCTTTGTAAAAAAGACAATACAGACTGTCTTTCGTTAAATCTATTGGGTCCTGGGATTTGAGGACTCGATACTGATTGGCTATCCTAACAAAAGAAAACAAAGGGCATCTCGCTTGCGCAATCACATTGAAAATTTGAAAACAAGAAAATTCACGGCGTTGCGCAGACTTTGTAGTTCCTTTCTTTCCCCTCCTCCCCAGTAACCAAAAAGTCTGCACGCAGGCTACAGCGTAGTGATCTTTCTCTCCGGAAGAGCGCAGCGACCATAGCGAACTACCTCTCCGGAGGTGGTAGTAATGAATAAACTTTTCATACAAAATATAGATGTCTGCATTGCTCCCTGTTTGAAGCCTGTTGTAGACTATCAATACGATAATACATCAGTGAAGTTCCTTCGCATTCGTGAGGAATCAAAGTGCCACACACTGTGGCAATAACGTTCATTTATTAATTCGTCACCTTTTGCAAACAAATTCTATCCTTTTCAGCACTACTTTCAAAACAACTAGAATCCTCCTAAATTAGGACAAATGCCAAGAGCAAAAGTATAGAAATAAATCAGTTTTTTGCAGATTTCCGTTTTCATTGTTTGAAAATTTGTTCATTCCGACCAATTTTGTCAGAATTCGTACCAATTTATCAAATACTTGATAGTCCAGAACGCTTCCCATCCCAGCAGAAACAAGAGGCCTAAATACACAAGTCGAAGCTCTATCCTTCACAATAATAAATCTTTACACAGAATGATCTAAAGTATCCGAATGAAAGAGATTCGAGCTGATGTGGCAAACTTTGCCCCAAAAACAGAGTGTAAGAACTAACACAAACAAATAAGAATATTTCAACACATGAAGGATGACAGTTAATGGAAAGGATACAGACAGCAATATGGGCTTCATCTGGAGTCTCAAACAGAACTGTAGCACATCCTTTAGATCGTCCACGCTCATCAGTGATAATGTCCGCGCGAACAACGTGGCCTGGATAAAACAGTTCACATTATTCGAAGAATGGAAATAACCCAGTGGTCTACAGCTTTCACCCCTTGAAGGACCAAATAAAACCCTGAAGGGATTTCAAGTAAAGATTTGCTTATGATATCCCCTGCAAAGTGACAACTTGTACTGGACTTTGCTGAAAACTGATATCGCAATATAGCCAAGTATCAGGACTGCAGGCTGGGACGGGCAACTAATATTTCTCTATACTGTCTGTGGGAATTTCTTTAGTTGGGTGATACAGGAAGTAGCGTCGAGAGGGAGATAAAAGGGGCAGCCACTTGATGGCTCAGGCCCCAAAGGGGCCCTTAAACTGTGTTCTACCTTTATATGATAGTCAGTCAGTCAGTTATTTGTTTCAAGTGGGCTGTCAGGATTTTCTAGCTACTTAAAGCTAATTTAGGCCCACTATGCATTCCGCATCCAGGCATGGGACCCCTAGTTTAACGTCCTTTCCTAAGAACGGCGAAGTGAGTTGCGAGGTCAGTTCCCGGATCAGGCCTCCGAGGTCACCCATCCGGAGTTTGACCTCACTCGACCGAGCTTAACTTCAGTCACCTGATGAAAACTGTATAAGCCGCTCGGTCACTCAACCCACATATTACTGAATACTTGCCTGAGCCTGGAAAATCCACTGAGACATGATTCACTGCTGGGCCCGGCCTGGCTATCGACTATCGACGCCTCTAGATGAAGGATCTTCAAATTTCTAAACTAAACTAGCCTTCGAGCTGTGCATGAAGCAGGTGCGAAGAAACACAAGAATGGTACGGAAAATCTGGTAAAACTTGTTTAACTACTAATGGATAAGAAATTGCAAAGTGCAACGACGATCGCAATGTCCTTAGGGGTCTGCTTATCAGCGATGATCCAAATATCCTCGATTACTTCCATCAAGCCTTGGTAAGGCAAAATAATAGATTTGAAGAAGTATTTAAAAGAAAGTCAAAACTGTTTGCTTACCGCAGTTTCGGAACCGATCTTTAAGTTCTTGCCATGTTACTTTCCAAGGAAGCTGAAAAAACAAAGCTATATTTTAAAGATGGCAAAATAATAAGCACCAGGTGTAGCTTCACTGGAGAACTCTGGCACAACAATACTCAAAAATTCTCACAACAAGATCAAGCACTTCCCCTCTGAAAGGGGTAGGCAGCTCCAAAATTCTACGACAAAGCTCTCCACTTAAACTGAATAAAATGGCCCGAGACAGGAAGGAAAAACAACTTTTCATAACAAGAAAAACAATGCACATTTAGAGAATGCAGTTTGTCGGAAATAATTTATCATGGATGTTTATGATGCCCAAAATCAATGCTTTTCACTCAGACCTGACTGACTGAAACAATTTGCGTGCAATCCGTGAAAAAAGGACGTACAAGTGTAAAGTTCAACGTGTTCTAAGACAACTCCTTCAACTAAAACAATTTCGAAAATATTCACAGGGCAACTGAGCATTGAAAACAAGTACCTGCACTCGTTGAATCGAGAAAAATCTCGCTATTTCTCGAGAACATAGGCCACTATATGACGGATCTGTTTCAAAAGAGCTGCGACTGTTGCAGGCAGACATCAAAATGTGCAAAGCGATTGGACAACAAAGTTAAAATGAAGTATTTTCCACGTCAAACAAAAATATAAGGGATAAGCCACCCTTTTGAACATAAAAGATTAACATGAAGATAAAAAGCGCAAACCATCACACTGATGCCTGTTTTTCTTAGACGTGTTGCCCTCTTCAACTCGTACACTTATAAGTACCAAACACAAGTATAATAGCATTAAATCGCCAATGTTGATATGTTGCAGGAAACATGAAAAATTCTTTAGAACGGAAAACTGAACGTTTTGAAGTGACAAGGAATGAAGAACAACGCGAAAGTTGACAAAATATATTAGCACACCAAACGAAACGTTCAACACATGGCTTCGAAGAACAAAAGGGCCGCCAGTAGTTTTGCTTTGAGCTGCTGATACACAACACATCAACTCATCTAAAAATGAAACTGTATTTTAACTTCTGCCACAGTTTGATTCATGTTCAAAATATTCCTTCAACAAAGCTCCCAAAACAATATTTTTGAACCGATCCAAAAAGATATCTCCTGCAAATCGTAGCTTAAACGAACTTCACTTGTTAGTATTAGCGTAGGCTCCACTCTAATATCATGCACAACATTATAAGATCATATAAACATTTCTTTGAAAGTTGCAACATCATTGTTCACTTAAAACATGAGATTTCTGCCTTTCTGACTTGATAATTGTCTGCAACATTACCAGGCAATGCTATATTCAAATACTTCACCCTTTTCGTGCAAAAATGTCTTCAGTCTCTCGGGCAATGTAGAATTTTGGCGAAACTTGACATAAACCTGCAATAAATGCGATCAAAATACGAGAACCGGACAAAATCAACACAAGAAACCACATCATACCATTCATCACCCATACTTACGTTGCGTACGAAAATCTGTTTACCACTGTCGTCCCGACCGCCTCCGGAACCCATCTTCGATAAGCTATTTGGGCTATTTCCAAGTCCTCCTCTCATGCCTCCACTGTTTCCGGAAAGACCACCAAACGCCTGGCCTTGGCCTACAGCTCCTCCAAGGTTACCAAGGTTACCAAGGTTACCAAGGTTACCTCCTCCGAGACCTAACAGACTGTTCAAACCACCTAGGCCTGATAAGGCCCCAAGCCCTGAGTTACCGAGTGAATCTAAGCCACCTTGACCGCCCAAACCAAGAGATGATGCTCCGCTTCCGGACAGACCTGTTAAAGCAACGAAAATTACCAATGTGTTGTCAACAAATCTTGCAAAATATGCCTAAGGTTTCATCTTGACAAAGTCACGAAAATTATTTGATTCAGTTCACCATACAAATTTAGAAAATCAACCAACGGTCAGAGTTATGGACGAAATAAGATATTATATACAGGAGTATAAAACGCGCACACGGTTGGGTCACATGCAAAATCCAAACAATATTGCATGGAAGTTTCATTTAGGTACAGGAAACCGACGCAAAGCTGTGGGGTGGTGAAAGCGGTGATCAAGATGGCAGTGAACAAGACGCAACCGAGACAAAACACCACTAGCAATCATAGAAACCTTATTCAAATCTTCTTCCATCCAACTGAGCAACATAACAAGTGTCTCTAAGGCAGGTAAGGCAGTCCTCGACAGTTTCCTGCACTGCTCGTAGGTTTGGCTAGGTGGCTAAATAGGCCCATTACGAAGGGAGGCAAAGAAGAGCGGGAAAATATATCAAAATTTAATCACGGGACCCATCCGTGTGCACATTTTAATACCAACTTTACTTTGAGATCGAGATTTCTGTAAAAATTCGTAGCGAATTGATTTCAAAATTACCTTTTTTCAAGAATATGAAGATAAAAGAACCTTCCCCCGCACTCTCCGCGTTTTCAAAATTGACAAATCACAACAAGGGAAACATATGTACACGAAACAGGTTTCAAAGCACCACTTCGAAATTCAACTTTGTCAACTTTGTGTATGGTGAGCATTTCTCATACCAGACACGTATTCAAGATTTGCTGACAATTTTCCGAAAACTGCTTTCTGTATGTTGAAGTACCACCATGAAATTATTAGCAAATTGGAAAACAGTTTCTGCAAAATAAACGTCCTTCTTAAAATTATCGAGTACACAGTATCTTTGGCAAGCAGGGCTGTAAAACAACGTGCATCTCAACAGATCAGAGGCACCATGCACAAATTTTTACGCTAGGCACAAACTAACATTGCTGAATATGCTCTTGAATGACGAGCTATTTTCACAAAAATCGAACAACATAAAAACTCCACTGCTGCTAAACTTCATAATTAATAAAAAAAATCGTTACAGCGATGCTTAAAATGAATGACTTGAGCAATATCGCGTATGTCTATAATTAGGACAAAGAAAATCCTAAACACGCCATTGCTTTCTTTGTCTTTGCTTTTGTTTGGACATACGCTGGATTATCAAATACAATAGGCTATTTATAAACCTAAGAGATCTCATCTTTTAACTCAGGTTACTCACTTTGAAATTGACCAAAGACTAAAACACATATGCAGACCATAATAAATCCTGGAATCTGTCTTCGTCGATACTGAACTAACTGTATTTCTTTATCAAAATGGTTCCATTCATCCTCTGCCAAAATGCTAAAAATACACTACACAAGGAATGAATCGCTTTTACTGAGGGTTGCAGTTTCCAGTACAGATCAGCGTTACTAATACTCATCCCAACCTTTAACAAATGACTTGAAACTGATCAATAAACGCTGCTTTGCAACTTAAGGCCAGTTTCCAGTCAGTGGGATTTTCCGAACGGGCGGAAATTGTATTGTCTACAAGAGAAAATGTCGCTTTGTAATGGAATAGAAATTTAAGGTTGGGTGAATTTTGATTGTGTAAAATTCCACCCCCTCGGAAATTTCGCTGACTGGAAATCAGCCTTTACAGTGTTTTGAGATATTCATAACTCTTTCTGATCCTAAAATAAATTTAACAGTAAACATTTTTCTTTCAAATGAACAATTTTAAATTACATAACCCCCCTCACAAAACGTAGATTGCATTGGATTCCACTGCTAAAAGAGAGTTTCACCGGGAGCCTAAAGTGTTCATACCTTGTCCACCACCGCCAAGATTGCCAAGGTTACCAAGACCACCGAATGCTCCAGATGCCAAAGCAGATAATGCAGCAAGTGATTGCAATTGTAGCAATGCCAAAGGATTCGTAGCTTGTGATGTTGGTGTGTTCATTTGATTTTGAGGTTCATAAGAATTTGGTCCTTGTTGTGAATTATGTCCACGTCCTCCAGTGGGTCCCATCACTTGTGATAATTGTGAGTCACGATCCTGGAAAATAATATTCAGATATTTAGACGTGCAATCAAACTTCGTAATTCTGACTCAAAGTCGGATTTCACCTCAGTAGACCTTGCATAAGTCGGGAAAAATATGAGCCCCAAACCAATTAGCCTGCGTCACAGACCATAACCAGAGGAAGTTATGGTCTTTGTGATGGACTCACTTTTGTTGTCCCAACGACATCAGTATAAACAAATTNTCACTTTTGTTGTCCCAACGACTTCAGTATAAACAAATTAAACAAACAAAGAGCTAGACAAGCCAATATCATTATTTGAATAACCATGGAATAACAGATTTCACAAGATCTCTGTGAAACTGGGACAACAAAAGTGAGTCCATCCCACAGACCATAACTACCCCTCGTTATGGTCTGTGACGCAGGCTACAAACCAATGTGAATGAAAGCTTTGAAATCCTTCGCCAAAATTGGAATTTTTAAGTCGGATTTTCATGTGAGTCACATCAATTCATAACAAATTGTGAAATCCGAAAGTAAGATACGGTACATACCAGTCTAGCAACCAAGGATCTGTCACCAAACATGAAACCATTGAACATTGCTGTGATATGGTTAAGGAAATTCAAAAATTCAACATGTATTGACAATATAAGTATAAACATCTGCTTTGCTAAATTGACAATGTACAATAATTCACCACATCATTTTCAAAGCCTATTTATACGGTAGATGTAAACATTTTAAGATCACTGCCTCAAACGTTAAGTAAGTGTCATAGTTGTGAGAGGCTTTACTCAGCTAGCCTTAGCAAAGATAATATTTTCTATATGAAATCTTTACCCACTGCTAATCAAGTTTTCAAATTTCTTTCCCCCCCGCCCCCAATTATTGAGGCCACCCCTTCTATTTGGAAATGGAGACTGGATCCATTCCAAGTGATGAGGAACAAGTAAGTGAAAGGATACAGACAGCGTTGAGTGCTTCCCCAGGTGTTTCAAAGACAACTGTTCCAAATCCTTTGGATTTCTTGTCCTGATCTTCAGCAATATCAACTCTCATAACGTTCCCTGTCACAGAAAAAGACTTATTAAAATCTGGCACAAACACAACTGCAATAAATAATTAATTCTTAGCTTTTCTAAGAAATCAAGGCATAAACCAATAGGAAACTGTCTAGGCCTCATTAAAAATATTCGGTGCATGTGAGCAAATGGTTTGGGAAAATGTGCCTGCAATCAAAACACTATGAGTATGGTAAAGGTGCCAGCAACTAGTGTGTATGATATTGTGTGCCTGCGAGCCAGGCCTGCAACTGTCAGAAAAAGCATTAATTACCCTTAAAGATAAAAGTCTAAAAAAAACCTTTACCTGCTCTCCTGAACATGTCTTTGACCTTTTGCCAAGTAGTCTTGTAATCAAGCTGCAAGAAAACGGAATCATTAATGCATTACCTACCAGGTGATCCCAATTATATTATTCCCAACTGACCACATGTGAGCCCTCTGTTGGGCTATTTTCAAAATAGTCTACTGTATATATTTCATTTTCATTTCTTCTCTTTTTGATCTTATCTGATGTTTGCTGTGACCAGTCAGATAAAAATACCTAACAAATGGTTCCAGTAATAAACTCAATTTTCAAGTTCTGTACCACACAGTGACATTTCCAAATAAAATATACATTTTCAAGTCATTTAGGGCGTGGTTACATGAGAGTTTTTGTTTTTGTTTTTTTTATATTCCCATAAAAATTTACACTCAACATACAAAGGTTACAAGACGATGCCCCAAGGAGCATGGAAATACATAGCAACCCTGCGNGAGTTTTTGTTTTTGTTTTTTTTATATTCCCATAAAAATTTACAATCAACATACAAAGGTTACAAGACGATGCCACAAGGAGCATGGAAATACATAGCAACCCTGCGAGCATAACATTTAACAAATTACATATTACAAATAGCAATTACAAATAACAATATTGCAAATAACAATTACAAATAATTTCAACAACAAATAATTACAAAAAAATATGAGAGTTTTCATCATAGGGCTGGGATTTCAGCCCTCCTACCTGAGGTGAAAATATTTTTGATTACATGGGAGTTTTTAACCCAGGGCTGGAATTTGCAGCCACGTGTCAAATTAATTTTCAATTGTGAAAACAGTGCAATATTTTGATTACATCAGTGCATCCAAAGTAAAACAATAAGGATTAAGCGATAATTAAGTGTGACAATATAAGGATTAAATTTTCATCCCTGGTAGAGCAAAGAGGGCTGAGATTTCAGCCCTACGGTGAGTTTCAACCTAGGGCTGAAAATTTCCCATGTAATCACCAAAAGCAATTAACAAGTCATTCACCAGAGAGGGGAGCTGGAATTTCACCTCGGGCAGCTGGAATTTCACCTCGGGCAAGAGGGCTGAAATCCCAGCCCTATGGTGAAAACTCCCATGTAATCACTCAGGCCCTTATGTTACAAACATATACTCACATTGCTGATAAAAACAGTTGAGTTGACAGGATCAGCATTCTTTGCATTTAGGAATGACATATTTCCTCCACCGCTGCCCATCATGCCAACTTGGCCTTGCTGTTTCCTTACTTTGTCAAATTCTTTGTGTTGCTTCAACTGGTTTTGGTATTTTTCATCATCTACCCTATCCTGCAATGGCATAAATGTTTAATTAAACACCAAGCCAACAATATGAAATGATACGAATCTTTGGGTCTCACAAAATAGATCTCTTAAGAATGGCCCCCTTGAATTTAAGCCATTATCATCAATGATAACTCATATGATCAGGTACATGGGTTTCCAATGGGTTTCCTCTAGGTAGGACCTACACTAGCTAATATACTTATTGGGGTATCACAACATAGATTTCTTGAGAACTGCCCCCTGAATTTAAACCATCATCATCAATGATAACTTATATGATCAGGTTGATAGGGTTGCAATGGGCTCTGCTCTAGGACCTACACTGGCTAATTTATTTCTTGGGCATTAGAATAAAGATTTTTTGAGAACTTTCCCCTTGAATTTAAACCAGTATTGCATGTTGATGAAATATTCTGCTTGTTTGAAAACATTAAACAAGTGCACTACAAACCTCTCTGACTTTAAGTTTTCTTCCAAGAATTTCATAATCATCCAATTCTTTTATTGCTTGAGCAGAATCTTCCTCTCTTGTGAATTCAACAACTCTGTAGTTGGACAGAAAAGAGGTATGTTAAATACCAAGAGGAAGACATTTATATTGCAGTAACAATTGTCAAATCAATGGTTGAGAGCTGATTGATATCAGAGATAAAAAGTTCATAAATTGCAAGACTCTGGTACTAGCCTGCAAGGTGTAATTTATGCAACTTTGTTGAAAAGGTATATTTTCTTGAGAAAGATAACTGCTATGATTCCTTTGTTTTTTCTACGATTCCCTTGTTAAAATTTATCACATGTAAAATTATAAAATTACAAAAGTAGCCTATTCTGTATCTTAATATTTTCCATAGTTTATTTAACCTTGTATCTTAGTTTTGTATCCCTCATATACTTTGTTGTACTTTGTTTTGTTTTTTAAGCGGCCCAGGCTAGACAAGCATTTGCTTTTCCTGAGTCACATGAGATTCCCTGTATTAGGTTGGAATTCTTATGAAAAATTTGACCCGACTTTCCATTGTTCATTTAGAGGCGCAAAAAAGATTTGTTGGGCAAGTTTTTTTACCTCGCACAAAGAAGCACATACACAAAGTTGATATAAAAGAGTCTAAAATAAATACTTACGCAATTCCCTGCAGATGTCATGAACATAAAATGAAGAAATAAACACAATCAATGATCAGTCCAGAAAGGAAAAATGCTATTTCAGATGAAAGTAAAATTACAAATCAGCATAGGGCTCAAATCTTTCAAATCTTTAAAAAGGTGGGTGTAAAATTCTATTACATTTTTCTTTGAATTGAATGGTTTGAACGGAACTTAGGGTACTTTGCTGTAGATCTGCCGTGGAAATTTTTAGATATCTTTATTATTTTCAAAATGGCGGCGTTTTTATTGTTATTGAAAGAATTCATGAAAATTTGGAAAAAACTAAAATCGCCATAAATCCTAAATCAATGGAGGAAAAATGATATAATCTTCAAGAAAACCATAGTTTATGAAGGTCTCTACAGTATGGTGGCAAGCAGAAATCCGTCTCTCTTCTGGTTTAGGATTTAGAAATTTGATGACGTCACAGCCTCAAATATAATAAATGCTGCCATTTTGAAAAAAATCAAGATATCAAAAAATTTCCACGGCAGATTTACAGGAAAGTACCCTAAGTTCCTTTCAAGGCATTTAATTCAAAGAAAAATGTAATAGAATTTCACACCCACCTTTTTAAAGATTTGAGCCCTATGCTACTCATATCTGCTCCGGCCAAAAAGAACAACACTTAGTGTATTCAGAACAAACTAATAGCAAGTAGTACTACTTTAAAATTGAGAAATAGTTTGGGATACAGCACTTGGGACCAGATATGAGTTATTTTGAATTCAATACAAAAAGGCTGATAAGATACAGAAAGTCATTTCTTACAACGGAAGACAACTCACCCTAGGTTTTCCTTGGTTATCTGTAATCATCTCAACATACTGGACATCACCAACTGAAAAGCAGACAAAACATTATGCTTATTATTACCACTGTCAAAGAAATGCAGTACCCCTCAAAGGTAACTCATGCTATTTGCAAACTAACAGAGCCTATCTGCCAAATATGGCGCAATCTACATAGCCTATCTACTGCCAAAGCATAGAAGAAACCATGACGTTGCACACAGAGCATGCCTGTTTGCTATTTGAGATCTCATCGAGAACTGTTACGCTATGCAGAGACTGGATAGAACCTACGGCAGTGCCAGCCTGCTAACTCTGTGAAGTGCGTGTGGAAGATTTCTTTTCCAAACAATAAACAAGCACAAAGAAGAGCTTTCAAAACTGTTTGGTAACTGGTTAAATGTTTGATAATTACTTAATTGTTAGGTAAATTTAAAATCTTATCGAAAAATGCGCACATGAACTTCCTTGCAACAGCATTGGTGTGCTTGAAGATTTGAAGTGGGGACGACTGCACTTTAGCGGACCAGCTTTTATGTCATATCTCTCAGGAACGTATTTGACCAAATACACTACTAACCCTAACTAAACCAAACCCTACCCCACCCTAACTAACCCTAACTTACAAAACTAAACCTAACTTACCCTAACTAACCCTTACTTACCCTAAAAACCCCTTTTTCAAAACCTAACCCTGACCCTTACCCCATGACACATAACTTGCCGATATTGAAAGCTGGTCCGCTAAAGTGCAGACTAACCTTGAAGTGCTTGTGGAATTTCTTCCGCACTAGGAACACAGCTTAGCGGAATCGTATTTTAGATATTTTTTGCCTGATAATACGACAAGATAATGAAAGAATACTGTTTCTGCCTTATACCTTTTCTCATAATATCTTTCAACTCTTGCCATTTCAATTCATATGGTATATTTGTAACATACACCCTGCATTCTTTACTAGCAACATTTCTTCCTCTACGATCAGAGCCTCCTGAGCGGCCAGCACCACGATCTCTTGATCCTCTGTCCCTTGCATGTGATGATGTATGCCTTCTACCATCTCTTTCACTGCTTCTCCTTCCTCTACTACTATCATCTCTCCTCTCTGCGCTTCTATTTCTTGGACTTCGGCTCCTTGATCGCCGTGGTGAGGTTCTGGCGTCACTTCGATCAAATTTTCCCCAGTTGTCCTTTGTTGAGGTTTCATCATCGTAATAGCCTCGGTCTGTTTCAGTTGGAGGTTCTGACATTATGTTTATGATTTGGTCTGAGCTTGTTTGGGCCTAAATCACAGCAATGAATTTCAAGAGCGAAGAAAAATTTCTAGACGCTCGAATGACGACACAAATACTGCTACCTGATCCGTAAATACTTAGATTCTTTACTGCAATGTTCTTTCCTTGGCTGTTTCTTCAATAAGCTGCTAAAACTTCAACATTTTACTCCAACAAATTGCACTTCTCTTCACAACCGTGCGCCATAAAGCAAAGGACATGTTTTCGATCCCATGATGCCTTGCAATTTGGAAACGCTGTAATCGCGCGCTACGAAGGAGCACTGAGGTGCTGAAATTCATGTTAGCAAAATTCACGATGACTGACTGGCTGACCAACAATGTTTGTTTTTTGGTTATATAAAATTGATATTTTATTCCAAATTACTACAAGCAAGGTATCTTTCAAAAGAGCACAGAAAGCGAAATTGGAATCTTCAAGGGCTTTGAATATTGGCTTCTTGAAGGGGTTTATTCACTTGGCAATTAGTTGAGCTTATTTTTTTCGATTTTGCAAACCAAATTTGGCATTTTTCGAAACCATGCTGTTTGCTGATTAGGAATCTATAAATGGAATAGCGTAAGCATTGTTCCTTCTGAAACTGTGAGCTCTGAAATAGACCTTTGTGGGGGTTATTTCCGTCAAATTTTTAAGCAGGAATTTGTGCATACACACATATTCAGAACATAAATACACACATGTTCAAAACTTTGGAAAGCTTGGACCATTTTCGTAGCGGAAAATATGCCCAAAGCCTTCTTTCCTCTTGCAAGGAAAGTTTTGTAAAAAGTTTTGTAGCTGTCGCTGCGCAAAACAATCTCTGCGCAGCTACCTTACAAGAAATCTGATACCCCTGTGATCAAGAAATAGGAACAGGGAAATCAACAAGGAACAAAAATGGCAGAGTCTCCAGACTGGGAGGTGTTAGATCTACCGCCAGAAGTTGAGATCGCACGAAAAGCTAGGAAGAGTGATGCAGATCTAACTCTAGTCAATGCTGTAGAAAAGGTATCTCTATAATTTAAATTATTTGGCAGAGCAATCGGAGTGTAAAGTTGGTTAAAATACGATGCGAAATGTTGCTGTTTATTTTAGGCCAATCCATCCTGGCCTGCAACACTCCACACTGCAGGCCTTTCACTTTTGCCACCTATCAGTTCCCAGCCGAGTGTTATCACCAGAGATGAAAGTAGATACTGCATAGCAGGATATAATTGATTGCAGATCTGCCTTTTGTAATGTTATGACAGATAATATTTTGCAGTAAAAAAAATGTCGGTGTGTGCATGCAAGCAACTTTCCAATTTGGCCAGGAGGGTGCATTCCATGACTTTCGTGAAAGTCATTCCATGCACTTTAGGCCCGAAGATCTTCGGCGAGGAAAAGAAATTTTCTCGGCTCATTGGCATGACAATTTGATAAAAACACTAGAAAATTATTGTAATTTAATTCAATTGATTTATTATTTTCCTGGCGTAAATCACCTTGTTATCAGCGTAACCTTCGTCGTGGAGTTTACATGGAATTGCACCCTGGCTACTGGCTACCCTGGCAATTTGCTCCCTCTACCCAAGCATATTTTAGCAAGCAGACGCAAACCATCATTTAAAATCGTGGTTTTAAATTCAACTTATTTAACAATTTTGCATTTGATAAGAATCTGATCTTCGCTTATTACCCCCTCTTTCGTGAATTCAATTTCTCCCCAATTCATTCGCAGAAAGAGGATGAAAGACTATGTGGATATCTTCAGAAACTTGGTGGTATGCATTGTTGCATTGTTCTTATTAAATGTTTTCTTTTATCCTTCCATACTCTGTATAACGTTTGTCTAACATTTTTTTCATTCAAATATGTACCAACAATTTTCAAAAATTAATTTTTGACGTTGGAATCATGTTCAAAATTAAATCATTTTCTAGACAATTTCAGTTCAGTTCAGTTCAGTTCAGTTTCATTTTAAAATCCACAACATACAAGTTTCAATATTAAAAATACAATACTATACAATACTACAAAATATAAAACAACAGTACTACCACAACATCTACAATTTTAGGCGGAAAATATATGAAACCTGTATGAGGGGAATTTCTTAAAGGAGGAGCTCTCTCAGTAGATAGACTAATCAAGGAGAGAGCACCCCCTATGTAAAAACCTATATTTTCAGCAATCAGTATGATTTCAAAAGATGCGTTTTGTGCAAGAGACCCTAGAATGACAACAGTGAATCCAAGCACACAGAATATATGAAATATGAAATTTATCATCTTCTTTCAGCCAAAGGAATCAAAACATGGAAGAAAAGATGGTTTGTTTTTGAGCCAAGAAGATGCATTTTGTACTATTACAGAACTTCTGACTGCACTGATCCTCTTGGGTAAGTTTATTCTTTCCGTGCTACATTTCATGTAAATTAAAGACCCATTTCCACTTCATTCGCAATACACAAAATGCATGCGATTTGTGAATTGTGCATTCTGAACGCATGCGAATTCAATACACACTTCAAAGTTATTCACACAAATTTTAATTGTTTACCCAGCCAATGAAATCTATCTCTTTTTGATTGCACTTGTCCCCTTGGTCTCTTTGTTTTGCAAAGTTGTTTCCTAATTGGTTGCCTTCAATCCTGGACAATTGTTTGCATGCGAATGTTGGCAAGAAATCAAACATTGCGAACAGGTCAAAATCGCATTGCGAATGTTACACATGCGATTTGTGAACGTTCCCATACGAATTTCAAACAAAAGATCGCATGCAATTTGCGAATTGCGAAGGAAGTGGAATTGGGCTTTAACACCATCATCCTTGATTTTATTTGGGATCATCACACATGCAACAATAACAAAGTGGGAAATTTTCAAGCTGAATTTAGTGGTGTTACAGGATCTTCTGTTGACTTTCATTCTTTTATTATTGAATTATTGTTCACATATTACTCATATATTCCTCATACTTTCTTAGATTGATTTGTTTTGCAATCTTGCCTATCTTCTTCGTTCTAGAAACATTGAAATCTCAAATGCATCTTTTTCGTTTTCTCCAAATACAACAAATAAAGGACAATTTGAGATCAGGTAAAGTTTACTTTAGTCATTTTCTTTAGAATTGCAAACAATTAGATTATTGCCAGAGTTTAACTCCATTTGAAAAATTGTAAAAAATACTTACTAAAACTCGGTTTCACTAATTTATTGATGCCCCTATTTTTCATTTTTTTCAAAAATTCATTTCATTTTATGATATTTATACACGTTAACAAGTTTCAGTATACATACTGTTTTTCAATCTGACGTGTTAATTACAACAATATGATGTTTCTTTCTACAAATTTAGATCTGCAGAAAGAACATATTATCTACAAGCCCCAGATAAAGAAACTATGCAGTTTTGGCTACAGGAACTCAAGGTATTGTTTGGTCCTTTTCGCAATATTAATGTCAAGAAGGAAGAAAGATCTTAATTGAGAATTTCTTTTTCAGTTGCTTTTTTCAGGATTCTGCAACTGTCTCTGTTAGTTTCTGTTCATGACTATAATTGCAATATTGAATGTGGTAAAAACATAAACATATTGTTAACCTTTTATCAAATCTTTATTTATTCATTTTTTGTAGGCAGAGAGGTCAAAATTCACAAGACGGCAGTCAAATCTCTCTGGAATTGCAAGACCTTCATCATCAGTTTTAGTAAGTGATTATTACGCTTAATCAGTGATCCTCAAAACCTTATGAGAAGCTGAAAATTACAATAAAAGGTTGATAATTGTGACACTCACAGGATAAAATGAAATTGTTAGTATGCATCTCTAGCAATCTATATATTTGTGAAAATTTTGTTTATCTCCTCAGAAACCAACAAGTGGACTTTTATCTAACTGTGATGAAGAAGAAGAAATTGAAGGTAATAAATCATCTGACTTTGTGTATCATGTTCATTTGCTGTAGCCTGTTTATTTCTTGCTTGAAATTCAATCAAATGTTACTTTTTTCCATGCCATATTAGGTAGAAATTCAGTCTTGTGCTTTAGTGATTAAATTTGATCAGCCACTGTAGATTCTTCGTTATTCATTAAAACTGATGATAGACCAAGCAGCCTTTGTTGACAAAATGGAATTTTCTGGTTTGATTTTTAATCCTTTTTAAAGATTCATTTGAATTTAAATTTGAATTAATTTGATTAAAATTTGCTGTCACTATCAATCATTATAACTTATGAGTCTAACTTACAGGTGAACGTGATGATCTAATCATGTTTGCTGAACCAGTCAAGAAACCTTCAACTGTTGGAGAATCTTCTAGAACAGAGAACCATCAGCCATTGACTAATTTGTCATTATCAAACTTGAAGACAGAGTTTTCGAATTGGAGGTAGGTCACTTCTTTTTACATATTTTATCTATATTTGATAATTGATCCATTTTGCAAATGCCCACAACCCCAACTACAGTAGACTATGTGCGTTTGGTGCTCCCTTTCGTCTGTGTGATGTTTACAGAGTTAAGAATAATGAGTCAAGAAAATTGAAGCATATCGATAAAGTTTCTGTTGTTGTCAAGAAACCCACGACAGACATAATTTACGCCAAGACGTAAGTCTTGTTGAGCGAAAACCTACTTTGATTATCGCTAGATTGTTGAATATAAAGCTGTTTAAAAATTATGAAAAATACAGTTTTAGTCGAGGTTAAAGGCACTGTGTGTAGGTGAGAAATTATGCTCGAAAGGGAATTTTCTTTTGCAGGAAATCTGGGATGTTCAACACTGTTCCGACTGGGGAACCAGTTACAAGCTCATCAAGGACTGAAAGCGATGAAAAGTATGATCTGATAAATAAGTAGTAACATTTATGCTTGAGCTTTGTATTTATTCTGTTAGCGAAAGCGTCAGTGCCTCGTTATGAACGAGCTACATCTGTTTATCGCACAGAATTCATATATTGGAGCTTTGTATTTATCGCAAGTTGATACTTTGAAATCTTACTATTGTCAGTTCTTTCCCGTGTCTAAGAAGTTGTCTGAGGGTTTCGTCTTGGAATTTTAGTTAAATCTTCTATAAGTAGTGTGATAGTTAGCAATAAGCAGAAGATTGTGTGACTCTTGTTGTACGGAACTAAATATACTAAATATATAGTAGACCAACTATACTTGATCACTTTAAACTGCCTCACGAGTCCTGAAATGTGAATACTGTAGACAACCTTTTTTCTGTGGCTAGGCATCGAGCTAAGCTTCTTGGCATGATTATTTATCTTTTCGATTTCCATAGACCACCTCAACGCATGTCAACAATACGTGAAGATTCACCGAATAGGGGTTCAGGTAAGTGTGCTGGTAATGAACACCTTCGAATCATAGAACGTTACTCATATTCCAAAAATGATGGAGGAAATAACACAATAACAGTAGTATGCTGAGCTAGAAATCCCGTATTGGATACCATTAAACCTTAAAACTATTGCCAGAGATTGTAATTCCCTTCTGTTAAAGTTATTAACCGACCACCTAAAATTAACGGTCGTAAAAAATACGCTTTTGCAAATCAAAACAAAAAGCAAATACACCTCCTGTAGCCATCTGTAACTTCCGTTTGTTCCTGTAAACATCATTTCTGGAGTTTTGAGAAAATTTTTGGATTTCAATTCGGTACAAATTTGGAAAACACCAACCAATACAATCATTCTTTATTTTCTATACTTTTTAGATTCTTGCTAGCAAGGTGCTCAATCGCCTTTCTAAAACTGCATTTATTTCATTGCAGTGAAACGAAGAGAAGTAAGGCAAAGTCGGAGGTAGCTATCTTTGTGTGTATTATATATTGCCTGCTCGAATGTGTTGTGTGGAAAATTTGAAGGATCTAGCAAATTGTTTGAATTCTAATTCCAGGCTATTTTGTTGGTTGTTTGTTTGTTTGTTTGTTTGTTTGTTTGTTTGTTTGTTTGTTTGTTTGTGTATTTGTTTGTTTGTTTGTGGTTGTTTGCTTTTCCTTGGTGCTTGAAAGATATCGAACCTTGTTGCTCCCTGACAGTAAGCTTTAAGAAGGAAATTGCTTTGGAAGTATCATCTCAAAACTAAAGTTTCTTTAAAGTTTATTTTGTTATTTATTTCACATTTATTTGTCCCCTTTAGTGTTGATTTTGGGTTCTTGAACATGTCTGCTGCACTCAAAAGGTAACCTTGTGATCTTCACTCTGTTTATCTACCTATTCAAATATTAAAAAGTTGCAAAAAGGAACTGCTTCTGTCATTTTCAAAATAAAAAAATTTCGTGAGTTTTATGTTTGTTGGTTTCTTGGGTGTTTGATTAATTGATTGATTGATTTACTGATTGAGTCTTTCGTTCGCTCATTCATTGATAGATTGAGTGCTTAATTGAATGCTGCATTAATACAATGATTCATTAGCTTATCCAACGAAGAAAGAGTTGGTTAATTGATTGAATAGCTAGCTAAGAAGTTGATTCATTGAGGTTGGTTGATTGACTGATTGACTGATTGATTGATTGGCTGATTGATTGGCTGATTGATTGATTGACTGGCTGATTGCTTGATTGATTGATTACTTGATTACTTGATTGCAGAATATCACGATGATATGTAATATTTCATTTCATTTGACAGGCGAACATTCTGGGGAGGACAATCAACTTCATCGATAGAATCTGGTCAACAAAATAGCGTTTGCAGAGACTGCGAAGAGGTTAGAATTTCGATAATACTTCTTCTCACAAATATCGTAAGCATAGGTGATATAGGTACACGACTGATTACATGTCGTAGTTCTGAACTGATATTTGGTTGGCGTTAGTCTCGTTTTGGTGAGCGATAACTGGGACTCACTGTAATCAGTCTAATATAGGTACACGACTCCTCCTCGCATACATGCCGTTGCCCAACCTGGTTCCGAGGGCCAGTTTCCTACGTCAATACTGACGTACCCAAAAAGGCTGCCATGCTGGATTTCAACAGCCTCCTTTTGGGTCATGGGAACGAGGTTGGCCGTTGCCGTGAAATTGTATTTCTAGCAATTTTACAGAGACAGTATTAAAAACTGACCTTTAAACGTTGAAGTTTAAAGATAATGCAACTTTTATTTTCTGTTTCAGTTCAAAGAGATTCTTTCAACCCTCAAGGAAGCAATTCAAATAGCTGAAAAGTAAGCTGGGCCTAGTCTTCTATTTCTAATCAATTTATTGTCCTTATATTTTAGTCTTGTATCACGCGTTTTTGTCCGCAAAGAATTTATTTTTTAGCCTTGACGTTCACAGCTTTTAAGGCCTACAAGTGAAAGGCCTTGGGCATTGGAAGCTGTCGACGACAAGAAAATTTTATATTCATGTAGCTGGAATGATGAGCTATGGTAAAGCTTTATACATTTCTGATGCACATCTTATTTATTGTTTCTTTTAGAGAAATTAAAACTCGCGATGAAGTCATTGAAAGTTTACACGAACAAATCAGGTTGGTTTCAAATTCCTTATATTACCTTTGCCCTATGAATTTATTATGCTATACTCTTAGAGTCTCATGACCTATCCTTCACCCAGTCGCACTTCTCACAAGGACATGTTGATTCTATTAAAATGTTCATTGTCGCGTTTTGAAAAGCACTTCTTCTTTTCAGGAATGCAGTCAATACAAGGACACAGAGTTGCACAAGGTAATTTCTTGTCTGTTTTGCTTTCTTTCTTGAGCAGCTTCATGCATATACTGTATTGTATTTTAAACATACTGTAGCTGACAAGTTTTATAAATATGATGAGGAACATTTTGGGCAGAACAGTTTTGAGGCTTCGCAGAGGCTAAGAATTTGCCTTTTTTAAACCCTCGTCGAGCTGTGACTATGCTTTTACAGCTTTTATTGAACAGAGGCCGACGAGATTTCTTTCTTCCTGGGAACGGCAAAAATTCAATCAAAATTACCTGCGAAATTTGACATTGCTTTAGTGGATTATACGCCGTAGATAGAATATAGTTCACATGCTACTTGGTGAAATTTAGCATGTTTAAACTGTGAAACTGAAGAGCTCGATGATAGGTTGACCTGGACGAATTGTTGTACTTTTAACGACAGATCTTTTTCAAATTCTAAACACAAGCGCCTTTGTCAAGATTCTGCTTAATTAAAGTTACTTCAGCAATTCAATTTTGTTTCTCGATAACAATTATCACAGGTTCTTGTGTTTTGACGGCAGCATGAAAATTTAGCCTGTTTTTCAAAAAAATTCATGCGGTCTAAAAATCTAGACGAAAATTTCCTGGGAACGGCGTTCCCCTGTCCCCACACTTTATCGGCCTCTGTGAGCAATGACGAGATTATTTGATTTATTTTCCTAGTCCTGAAGCAGATCCAGAATCACTCGAAGAAAAGGATAGTTATATAGAACAAGTAAGCTTGACATTTTTAACATCCCTTTCATATGAATTGTTTCTGTTTTATAGTTTTTTGTTAATGTTGATGTCAATCTGTCTCATAGCGTTTAGGGATATTTATTATATATGTTTGTTTACATTTCAGCTTATAAATATCGTAAAGAAAATAAAATCGGACAACGAAGATTTACAATTACGAAACGAGTAAGTATGCACATTTCTTTCTTTTTTGGAAATAATTTATCACAACACTTTCAGGAGTTACTTGTAGAAGTCAATCCACACAGTAGTAACGTTTGTTCTCACAAGTTTCTTGTTTTCTTGCCTCTGAATCGTGGCTAGCCTCCTCATCGTGTAATCGTGGAAAAAGGGTGACTAATGGTGACGAAATTTGACCTAACTTATCAAAAATATTTAACGAATTGACAGCTGTTAGGAACGTCAAAATGTGGGGAAAAGCTGGCAGTTTGCTTCAGCTGTTACTAAGTTTGTTTTCTACCATTAATTTTACAACTCCCGGATTTGTCCTTTAAGTGACGTAAACGACATGGTTTTTAGCATTCTGTTTTTATTTATTGTAGAGACAAAGACAACAGAATCACAGAACTGAATGAGAAAATCGAGGTTTTACAAGAAATGATAACAAATAAAGATGATGCGATAGTTGGGTTGACAAATCAGGTTAGTTGACCGCAAATAATACTTGTAGGTGTCCTGTCGCCCGCCCAATTCAATTCTGCCTGAAAATATATTAGAGGATAATGTTTGTAGAATAACTAAGATTTAGGGACAGTGCAAAATTTATTATATTACATTCCGGTGGAGAAGAAAATTTCTTGCAAAAAAATCTGCTTACCCCGTATAAAATTATTGCAATAAGCCAACTGGCCCGTCACCCTTTCCTTAAAAAATTTATCTGCCCCGTATTCGTGAGCATTAGATGTTATATAGTACGACAGATGAATTTGCTAATGACCATTACAAAATCAATTCTTGTTCATATGAACGTTGTCAACAAAATATTGACTTTGAAGACGATAAGACGTGACTGATGGACCGTTCTTGCAGGCATGGAAATTCTACATCATTTTATACACATCTCTTCAAGCACTTCTCACTTTACATGGTTTACAATTTCGTCTTCAAAATGAACAATTTTATGTTCCAAACTGCACCTTGAGCTCATAAAAAAGTTACTTTCCCGTACTTATTTGCCCAATAAAAAGTGTCTACCCCATTCCGCATAAACTCGCAAAACGTAGTTGCCCCGTTACGTTTTGCACCGGCCATGTTATAAAATAAATTTTGCACTGTCCCTTAGTAGTATCGATATTGCATTTTTGTTTGAAAATGCCATTGTGTAAAGATCACTTGAGCCTTCAGCTGAATTCACACTTGAAGCGTCGTTCTTGACGCATTCCAGATAACAATGAAGCGCGAAAATTCAACAAGGTTGGATTAATTCAACTTTGCCGCGCGTGCCGCATCGCACCACGAAGTCACCTCAAGTGTGAATTCAGCTTTACTTGGAATTACATGAGCCTTATTTGGTTAGCGGCACAAGTGAAGTTAGCTATAAAATTCACTTACTGTTGTCCCCTTCAACATCTTTTATCTACGGAAAGATTTATTTCAAGAAAGCCATAATTTCTGCAACAAATAATAACAAAATGTGAATATAAAAAACTAAAGTGCACATCAAAGTATGCGACTATTCAACTGAAAGTTTAGGGTAGGGTGGGGTAATGTGGGTCTACGGGGTAAAGTGGGTCTATTAAGCTTTTTGCTAAAAATATCCTTCCTCGTCAAATCGAAGAAAAGTTGGCTATTTTTCTTGTAATGTCTACATAATAAGAAGCCTTTTTATATAAAACATTCGTCTCAGATGTATCTCCATTCGTTTTATAAAATAGTTTTAGTGAACGGCCTACTGTGGAAGAATTTCAAAGCCGAGAAGAACTTTCCCCTGCCACTGTTATTTTGCTTTCCTGGTCCATTAAATGAATATGAGGTGAAAGTTTGGTCTTCTACAAGTGAAATAACGTTTATTTCAAAGTCATTGAAGCGATAATTATTTTTCTGCATATTTTTTTACTAAGTGGGGTAATGTGGGCCTAGTGAGAATTCAGCCATAACTCAAATTCAACGAAGCCTTGAATTGCTTAAAATTTCGCACTTATATTCATCCTGCCACTTTGTTTTGTGTCTAAAATGTGAAAATGGCTTTGCTTTTACTGCAAGTGCTGTCTTGTAACCAGTAAATGGGCGAAAACAAACTGCAGAAGTTTTTATTTTATCATTACTATCAAATTCGATCACGGCCTTCCAAGTCAAAACGATGGTGGATCACCGCATAAGGACAGCAGTTTTATTTTCGTCGCGTGTACGGGATTGCTTGCGATAAAAGGCAAAGATTGGCACTTTAT
>REGM01000091.1:707010-720923 GCA_004194415.1 Aurelia aurita | reverse complement strand
AAAAAAAACTACAAGTTATACAAGATACTGTGGCATTTGTAGCGAGGAAGGACACACAGTCACCGGGTCCTCACTACAAATGCCACTTACAATGTTCTAAGAAATATCAACGATAAATTAAAATGCAAAAAGATACACAAAGAAAAGGTAAAGACTAAAACAAACAGAAAACAAAAACTAAAGTACTCCCAGAACTCCGGGAGCACTTCAGTCAAAATAAGGGGGTTAGGCTGCTGTTATTCCAGAAAGTTTAATTGAAACCGTCCAAGAGTTTAATAAGTATTCTTATTTGATTATAAGTTCTTCCAGTAATTTGCAATGATTCATATTTCATTTTTTCCATGCTGTATTATTAAAGTCTATCTCAAATTAGATGTCACGTGAGATTTTCGATGACGCAAAATTGCTCATGCAAAACGTTTGTTTTTATTCGCGGATATTTGCAACTGACATCTTATTTAAGACAGACTTTAGTTGCTGCTTCAAATATTTGAATTGATCCCAGCAAATTTAGGATTTTTTTTTCATTTTAAATTTTCAGAGCTGCTGATCGATACGGTTTCTATGACGCAATCGATACAGAAGACGAGGACGCATTAACCACATTAGCTGAAAAGCTTGATGAGAAATCAACCGATGCATCGGTACGTGAAGCAGAAATGCGTCTTTTGAATTTGCCTTTTGAAGGGTAACTTTGCCTCTAGGCGGCCCAACGCCAACACCTCGGAAAACATATAGTTGACCGTTCCTACGTCTCACAAATCATTGTCTGTCTCGCTATTTTTTCGCACAAAAATATTTCCGCAAAATTGGGCCTTGATGTCATGTCTAGAGCATAACCTACTCGCTTAGTAATAGCAAAAAAGACAATAGCGCTAAAGATGGTGACCGCGCAAAGCATGCTGGTAAAAAGCTCCCTGACGACCGCCTAACGACATAAAAATTTTGGTCTGCCGTTTCGACTGGCTAACTGCAGGGCTAACTGTGGTAAAACTCACAACAATTAAGCAATGTAAACAAACAGAATAATTTTATAATTCAAATGTGAATGAATCCAAACTTTACTTTTTCTGCTTTGGAAAGGTTTCCTTTCGAACCATGTTGCATTCGAATTCAAGGTCGATTCGAATTCAAGCTAGCTGGTCGAAATGGCAGACCAAACTTTTCATGTCGTTAGGTGGTTGTAAGGGAGCTTTTTACCAGCATGCTTTGCAGCAAAACACAACAGAGTCTTTGGAGCCGCCATCTTTAGCGTTGTTGGCTATTGTTTTAAAGATCAAGTACATTGATCTCAACTATGGTGTTATGTTGTGACGCATTATTCATATGTATTTAATGATTGAAGTTGCACTCTGCTCCTGATACGAAAAATGTGCATTGCAAGATTTTTGAGACAGGCTGTAGTTTTACACTACCTGGAAATTAAAGGCGTACATTTTTTAGCAGCGTCTTCACACTTCGTTAGATTCAAGGCCCACATGTGAAAGACTTCTAACCTTCTACATGCTTCTTAACACTGTCTAATCTAAGTTGCAGTATGCGAATGCCATTCATTATAATGCCCTTTGTAATAACTCCTTTGATTGATTGATTGATTGATTGATTGATTGATTGATTGATTGATTTGATTTGATTTGATTTGATTTGATTTGATTTGATTTGATTTGATTAACAACTGTAACGACTCCTTTGCTATCTCATGCTCAATATTTCAACCTAATTTTTCTTCTTCTTCGCCTTAGTCTCAACTTGGAAATCTCGAAATGTCAGTTGGAGTTAAATGGGAAAACTTTCTGGTTGCACAAGGAAAGAAGCATATACAAAAATCAGTAAGTTTGGTTCTTCCTGTTTCAATGCCTTAGTGTTTTATTTGTTTGAGCTAAAGGCCGGATGGGGTGTCCCTCCAAATAGCCACCTATAAAATTATGCTTTGGTTATGCTAAAGAATCTTTTTATCCCTGTTTTTGAGTACAACCGTAATGATCTTAATAGGTTTTACCTTTTCAATCTGTTTTTTCTTCATTCTGGTGCAAGAATAGTGAGTTCACGTTCTTACCATCGTCTTCCTTTACTCTTTGCTCTTTGGGAAAGTTCTTGGAGCTGTCCTTATTAGAAACAGCTTCGATCCGGTAAACTTTTACAGGTACCGCCCTGAAACATTGCCCTTATGTTGATGTTGAAATTTACATATTTGCCTCGATGTATGACGTTTTGGAAATATCATATTGATGAACTGATTAATACTTTGTGCAAGCCTTTTTCTACAATGAAATTACATNCGACGTAGTTCTCAAATAACATCAAAGGGGAAAGATTCTCTTTTAATAATCTGGGATGAAGTTGCAAACATTTCTCGTACCTATAAGGGTCATTTTGCTATCATGATCTTTAGGTTCTCTGTGAGATGAAGGGATCACAAAATTTCAAGAGTTGTTTTCATATGAAAAGACTTCTTGTGTTTATTTTTAGATGGTTATCATGGAAAAGAGCGTGATCAGGAAATGATTCAACATTTGTTAGATGACGCTGTCAATCAAGATGTTTCTAATGAACAAGGAAAATCTGAAAATTTAGCTGCTAAAAAGTGAGTTATTTCGTAGTCTCAAAAAACGCCTTCTAGTAGTTGAGATAAACATTCAAGAGGCCTGGTGGTTTCAGCCGTTTTAAAATGTTGCCTTGATTTCTACAAATTAAGCTACTCTACAAATATAAATTTTAAAAAAAACTACAAGTTATACAAGATACTGTGGCATTTGTAGCGAGGAAGGACACACAGTCACCGGGTCCTCACTACAAATGCCACTTACAATGTTCTAAGAAATATCAACGATAAATTAAAATGCAAAAAGATACACAAAGAAAAGGTAAAGACTAAAACAAACAGAAAACAAAAACTAAAGTACTCCCAGAACTCCGGGAGCACTTCAGTCAAAATAAGGGGGTTAGGCTGCTGTTATTCCAGAAAGTTTAATTGAAACCGTCCAAGAGTTTAATAAGTATTCTTATTTGATTATAAGTTCTTCCAGTAATTTGCAATGATTCATATTTCATTTTTTCCATGCTGTATTATTAAAGTCTATCTCAAATTAGATGTCACGTGAGATTTTCGATGACGCAAAATTGCTCATGCAAAACGTTTGTTTTTATTCGCGGACATTTGCAACTGACATCTTATTTAAGACAGACTTTAGTTTCTGCTGCAAATTTTTGAATTGGTCCCAGCAAATTTAGGATTTTTTTTTCATTTAAATCTTCAGAGCTGCTGATCGATACGGTTTCTATGACGCAATCGATACAGAAGACGAGGACGCATTGACCACGTTAGCTGAAAAGCTCGATGAGAAATCAACCGATGCATCGGTACGTGAAGTAGAAATTCGTCTTTCGAATTTACCTTTTGAAGCTATTTTTTCGCACACAAATATTTCGGCAAAATTGGGCCTTGATGTCATGTCTAGAGCATAACCTACTCGCTTTGTAATAGCAAAAAAGACAATAGCGCTAAAGATGGTGACCGCGCAAAGCATGCTGGTAAAAAGCTCCCTGACGACCGCCTAACGACATAAAAATTTTGGTCTGCCGTTTCGACTAGCTAACTGTGGTAAAGCTCGCAACAAGTAAGCAATATAAACAAACAGAAGAATTTTATAATTCAAATGTGAATGAATCCAAACTTTACTTTTTCTGCTTTGGAAAGGTTTCCTTTCGAACCATGTTGCATTCGAATTCAAGGTCGATTCGAATTCAAGCTATCTAGTCGAAATGGCAGACCAAACTTTTCATGTCGTTAGGTGGTCGTCAGGGAGCTTTTTACCAGCATGCTTTGCAGCAAAACACAACTAAACACAACAGAGTCTTTGGAGCCGCCATCTTTAGCGTTGTTGGCTATTGTTTTAAAGATCAAGTACATTGATCTCAACTATGGTGTTATGTTGTGACGCATTATTCATGTGTATTTAATGATTGAAGTTGCACTCTGCTCCTGATACGAAAAATGTGTATTGCAAGATTTTTGAGACAGGCTGTAGTTTTACACTACCTGGAAATTAAAGGCGTACATTTTTTAGCAGCGTCTTCACACTTCGTTAGATTCAAGGCCCACATGTAAAAAACGTCTAACCTTCTACATGCTTCTTAACACTGTCTAATCTAAGTTGCAGTATGCGAATGCCATTCATTATAATGCCCTTTGTAATAACTCCTTTGATTGATTGATTGATTGATTGATTGATTGATTGATTGATTGATTGATTGATTGATTGATTGATTGATTGATTGATTGATTGATTGATTGATTGATTGATTTGATTAACAACTGTAACGAATCCTTTGCTATCTTATGCTCAATATTTCAACCTAATTTTTCTTCTTCTTTGCCTTAGTCTCAACTTGGAAATCTCGAAATGTCAGTTGGAGTTAAATGGGAAAACTTTCTGGTTGCACAAGGAAAGAAGCATATACAAAAATCAGTAAGTTTGGTTCTTCCTGTTTCAATGCCTTAGTGTTTTATTTGTTTGAGCTAAAGGCCGGATGGGGTGTCCCTCCAAATAGCCACCTATAAAATTATGCTTTGGTTATGCTAAAGAATCTTTTTATCCCTGTTTTTGAGTGCAACCGTAATGATCTTAATAGGTTTTACCTTTTCAATCTGTTTTTTCTTCATTCTGGTGCAAGAATAGTGAGTTCACGTTCTTACCATCGTCTTCCTTTACTCTTTGCTCTTTGGGAAAGTTCTTGGAGCTGTCCTTATTAGAAACAGCTTCGATCCGGTAAACTTTTACAGGTACCGCCCTGAAACATTGCCCTTATGTTGATGTTGAAATTTACATATTTGCCTCGATGTATGACGTTTTGGAAATATCATATTGATGAACTGATTAATACTTTGTGCAAGCCTTTTTCTACAATGAAATTACATCCTCTGTTACGTCTTATTTCTTCTCTTTGTTTCAGGAAGATGTGAAAGCGCTCGTCCGGCAAGGAATCCCTCACGAATACCGTGCAAGAGTTTGGCAAGATTTAATCAACCATTATGTACGGCATGAAAGAGAGACTGCAGGTCCTGGGTATTTTTATTCGCTGCTAGAAGATCGAAGTGGCACATACACACCAGCAGAGAAACAAATTGAACTGGATTTATTGAGAACGCTACCGAATAATAAATTTTATGACCGAGTCGATTCTGAAGGGGTACGTACTTTGCTACTAAAGCTGTTTGTTTTCACTTCTTCTGGTATACCTTAAAGTCTGATTTCCAGTCAGTGGAATATTCCGAGCGGGCGGAATTTACACAATCAAAAGTCATTCAACCTTAAATTTCTATTCAATTGCAAAGCGACATTTTCTGTCGTAAACAAAAGAATTTCCGCCCGCTCGGAAAATTCCACTGACTGGAAATCAGCCTTTAGGTATATCTTATGTATATACGCATATTTTCTAGTGAAGAAGGCCTAGGAGATATTTTGTAAAAGCGTCTAACACTTAAGTGTACCTTTTAATTTTCCAAACTGTTTCATTCATATACTGCAGAGACTTCATTCATCGTTATAAATATAGAAACATTTTCCTACTCCATAATCTATTTTTGGTTTTCGTAGACAAGCAAGTTGCGGAAAGTCCTTCTAGCATACAGTTGGCATAACCCAAGTGTTGGATATTGTCAGGTATGATAGATTGATTGATTAATACGAATACAACAATATTAATAGACGAATGTGATACTGATTGCTTAAAGGCAGTCTGTCACGCATCTGATTGGGTGATCAGGACAATACAAAGAAAGGAGAACTGAATGGCTGCTGATCCTAATCACTTTCTACGTCCGTAGAAAGTGATACAGATCAGCCCTCCTTTGTTCCCAGTGCGCAGATTCACAAAGAAATTCGTTGTGTTGAGCTCTGACTTTACTGCAGCCAATCAGATGCGTGACAGACTGCCTTTAAGTCATTCATCTTGAAGTAACTAATGTCGTTGTCATTCTCTAATTGAAAGTTGGGAATCCTAAACGTCTTAGAGCTTTATTATGTGCACACCTTCTGGTGCATTTTGGTGTTTAGGTGCATCTGGCCAAACATTTTTTGCACCTACAGCTAAATGACTTTTCGCTGCCTTACCTTAATTGCTTCCATCTCCAATCTACAGTAGATTGGTCATTATCTTTAGCCACAACTTGAACTATCTTAATAGTATCTTTTTCTCATTCTTGCAGGGTTTAAATCGTCTTGGAGCAATTGCTTTGTTATATCTAAACGAAGAAGATGCATTTTGGTGAGAACGATTCAGGAATTTTACAGCTTAACACTCACATAGCTACATGTAGTTTCTGTACAGTAATACCCATTCACACTGACACAGTTAAACCAGCTTTATCTAAACCAGGTTAAATTTCAACCAATCAAATGAATTCCATTTGTTGGATTGACCAATTAGAACCATAACATTTACTATGTTAGAACACAGGATTTGATAACCTTGTTTAGTTTAAGTGTGAATGGGCTATAAGATAGATAGATGTACAAAACGTGAACAATATACTGAATGCTTATGCTTTTAAGCTGCCTCAAGCAGCGGAAACAATTCCAAGGTATCTTTGTAATTCGGTCCTGAAAGTGAATGTACAAAAATATCATTCTAGATTGGTGCTCTGTAAATAACGTTTTTGTAACGTATGTACTTTATTTTGGAACACCCGCTGTCTGTAATTTGACTTCTTTGCTCCAACAGGTGTCTAGTCGCAATAGTTGAGCATCTCATGCCACGTGATTACTATTCTCGGACGATCATCGGTGCACAAATTGATCAGGTGACTGTTAATATAGTTGCTTTTGTCAACTTAAGCATAATCAAATTTTAGATAGCAACAGAAACAAGCTACAATATTATATCTCAAAAATGATTACATGCACGAAAGTCAACGAATTGAACAATTTCAAAGTTTTTGCAAGAGCAGTTTTACTTTATTGCGGATCTCGCCTGACATCAATTTTGAGACCGACTCTAATCTACTTTGACGTTGACATGTCCTTACTAACTGATCTGTATGGACTATTTCTCGATTTTGCAGCGAGTCTTCAAGGAATTATTCGACGAAAAGCTACCTAAGCTATCAGCATTGTTTAAACAACTACCGTGAGTAAATTATTATTCTACTATTTGTCAGCTACTTTGATAAACTGTGATACGTTTTTGTCTACTCTTTTCTCGGTATAGCATCCCAATTGCATGGCCAATGAAAATCAAATTGCTTGTATACGTTCAAGCGAATTATCGGACGATAGGAAATTTTTGTATTTTGAAAACGATTTGTTTTTTCTCGAGCCTGTTTGAACATCAAGCGCCTCCATCTTGTTACTCTTCGATCATTTAACATATGATCGAGGATATGCAGCAGTAGTACTCTTTCAAATGATACAAAATCATAGGCGTGCACCTTTCCTTCGATAATTTCTCTTTTTTTTTTCCGTTCAGTGTTGATCTGTCGTTATTGTCATTCAACTGGTTCCTGGCAGTTTTTGTCGACATATTTCCAGTAGAGGTAAAGTCAGAAATATTTTATTTACTCGTTTATTTTCTATTAATAACCTCATATTTATATTATGGAACCACTTAGAACCCTCCTTGAATGGGTTACTGTTTGAAAAACAACTTTCATTTTAGATGGGAAAAAATGTTGGGAATTTTGTTCGTAGGGCTATTCAAAGCTGTGACAGTCGAGCACAACCTTGGGGATACATTTTTGAGGAACATCTCAAAACATGATAAACATCAGACTATTTGTGTTGATGATAAAAAGCCCTGTAAAATCCAGCATGTTTTTGTTTACTCAAAGAAAATACTGTAAAATGCTAGTTAAACCAGGACGTCTAACTCGAACCCATTTTACACTACCCCCATATTCTACCCCCCATAATTTTGATATTATAATTCCGTTATATTACTTTTTAGCTCACATTGCGAGTTTGGGATACGTTTCTGTACGAAGGCAACAAAGTAAGAACATCTTAGTTTATTTTGTTTCATTAATTTAGGGAAAATTCTGTCTCCTTCAATTTTCATTGCGACTAGAGGGAGCTGTAACCATGACAAAGCATAGACAGGATCTGTGATCATGATAGTGGCTGATATTTTACCAATCTTTGGGAGATATTTTGAACACAACTGCAGCGTGAAAGAAATTCTGGAAATTTCTGATTCCTACAATTGGTTTATGCTATACCAGATACCCCCCAAAATCCCCATGTTTGACAGATGTCAGTAAAATAGTAAATTCCCATATTACCTTTAGATTTCGAATGGGAGCTCTTTGATTTACTCACTATTAAAAAGAGCATACAAAATAAAAAAATTGGTGCAATTTTTAAGCATCAAAATTTCAGAAAAGGGTTTAACTAAGCTTTTAAGCCTCTGACATCTTTTAGTTGAGACAATTATTAAAATTTTCAATTCTAATTTGTAGGTTTTATTCCGCTATTCACTTGCACTCTTCAAAAGTTGTGAAGAAGATTTACTCAAACTAAAAGAAAGTGGTTCCGTGTACAAATTCTTCCGTCGAATTCCATCACATCGAATGAATCCACAGCGAATTTATCAAATTGCTTTCCAAATGATGAACCCATTTCCAAAGAAAAATATTTTGACGAAAAGAGCGAATCATCGACTGAGGGTTGAGGTAAGTTTTGACTGCGCTGATTATAATAATGATGATAATCACTTTATTTACAGTTGGATAAAGAAAGGTGTAGTTTGCGCTATAAAACACAAACTAATAAATACCAACAAAATTAAACTAATTTACAGCAATACTATTTACAAATTTTACAATTGCAACCCTCCCCAGCCCAACATTTTATCTTTTTGCCAAAAACAGAGACTGTGTTACTGCTCTTAATCACATCAGGTGTACTGTTTCAAAGTATTCTACCCGTGAACGCTATCGAATTTGTACCGAAAGACGCAGTTGATGCCTTGGGAAGTGTAAGAATATCTTTAATTCTCAAGTTGTAACTAATTTCTTTCCTTGAGAATAAATCCCATAAGAAAGAAGGATTTGCATGATTGATCAACATAATCTTTATTATGTTGTTGTTAGGTAACAGAGCCTAAAACTGCAATTTCAAACCCAACATATCTCTCTTGATAACTNTTGTAATTAATTTCTTTCCTTGAGAATAAATCCCATAAGAAAGAAGGATTTATGACATTACTATGTTCTTCGTACTTCTAAAGGGCTGATTTTGTAGCAAGAGCATCTGTTACTTTTGATTGACACGCCAGTACAAAGCGATTAGTGCTTGCAAACAAAGGGATTTATATGGCCGATTAGTCAAGCTGCGAATATAAGCAAAGCAGACCGCAAAAGATCCTCTGAAACGTAGGTGGCTATTTCTATGGTGGCTAGCTCACTCGAGCTACGTGGGGAAAGGGGCTTTATAGGATAACAAGAGTATTCACCAAAGGAAGAAGATAAACGTAAACATCACCTGAATTATATTCTTATTTGTGTGTGTTATTCAAATACTAAATGCCAAGCTTTCAAATCAGACAAACATGTTTCGAGCTGCAGATTGTTGGACAATAATAATTATAGTATATTAAATAATTTATTTAACATTGGCTTTTCAATAGTTATAAACTAATTTATACCAACATAGAAGATCTATTCTTCTATTTTTGATATATGCTCTCATCGTCTTTTGAGATAACATTTACGACTTGAATAATCGGCCACAGAAATTCCTCTCTTTGCAATCTCTTCGTGGCGTGTCAATCAAAAGCAGCGAATCCTAATTCCTATTGTCAGAAAATGTGAACTTGTTTTACCGTCACCAAATTACCCAGTTTCTACAGTATGAGGCCATTACCGATTTTTCAAATTTTTTCATTGCACAATCGGATCAACATTGTAATGCAGAAATTTTTGGAGATACAGAATAAATTCCTGGTAATGATCTTCGACACAAAAATATTTGATGATATGACAAGCACAAAAAATCATTGGATTAATTTCTTCTATATCAAGTATTTCTATCTAGTCCTAAAAATAAGAAAGGAGATCGCAGATGATATGAATTAATTGTAGGTTGAATGCTATGGCATGTTTCGTTGCCGTTGCCTATTCAGCATATATTACCTAGCTACCTAACTAAGCAAGCAATTTTAATTTGCAGGCGGAGCTGAGAGAATTTGAAATCATGAGACAAGATAGAAGCGAAAAGGGAAGTATTGCATCAGATGAACCTTCTAGTGGGGAAGACGAAGCGTAGAGAAATAAGAATTATCTAAAGAGAAATTTATTTATAAACATATATATTTTTTGCTTGTTTATACGAAAACTTGGACAAGAAACTTCTTGATAAGTTCAAGGTGTTTGTCAATTTTAATGACCTTAAGCGCAGTGAACGAAAGATTTAACAGCAGCTAATCGAGGTGTCCTAAAAAATGTATGCTCCGTTTAAGTGCGCAGGAGCAAGTAAGGAGCGCAAGAGATGCCGCGGGTTTATCTAGTTTTGATCCTTACATATTGATTTAAATTTCTATAAAATCGCAATCAAAATGGTTCAAGAACTCATGGAGATACGAACATTCAACGGTCTAGCTTGTACCAATATTGAAACCAGAGAACACACAATTTTTTGTAAAGCCTAAAGTTTTATTTACCCGGTAGTTGCTGTAAATTCGAACCATATATTCGAACTGTCAAAGAGTTTCTTGTTCAGACTTTAATAAATACAGAAGCTTGAATAGGAGCGTAGATTACAAATCTTCTTTACTAAGGGATTTATTTTTTATAAAAAGAATATTCGCTTCTGGGTGAGCTGTTGGTAAAAGTAGCAATTTCATTTTTAGGAATACTCTAATTTTTCTAAATATTATCTTGTGCGAAATTTATAAAGAAAACATGCATATTTTATTAAACATGGAAATGTGTGTTTTGTTCAGAAAGGCTCGAAAAAACATATTTTGACACGAATTTTTTGTGATAATTTAGCCATACGAAGATACGGTCCATAAATTTATATGTTCTGTCTTAAAAGTTTTGTTTCTCAAAAAGGACAGAGGACGTAAACATCAAGAATGTTATAGAAGTTCTAAAGTTCTTTTTCTTCTTTTTTTGTATCACTGTTAAAACTAAAAACAGCAACAAAATACAATATTCTGTACCGCAGAAATAGACATGACGTTATCGGGTTCTGACTATGAACGGCACTTANAGGTGTTTGTCAATTTTAATGACCTTAAGCGCAGTGAACGAAAGATTTAACAGCAGCTAATCGAGGTGTCCTAAAAAATGTATGCTCCGTTTAAGTGCGCAGGAGCAAGTAAGGAGCGCAAGAGATGCCGCGGGTTTATCTAGTTTTGATCCTTACATATTGATTTAAATTTCTATAAAATCGCAATCAAAATGGTTCAAGAACTCATGGAGATACGAACATTCAACGGTCTAGCTTGTACCAATATTGAAACCAGAGAACACACAATTTTTTGTAAAGCCTAAAGTTTTATTTACCCGGTAGTTGCTGTAAATTCGAACCATATATTCGAACTGTCAAAGAGTTTCTTGTTCAGACTTTAATAAATACAGAAGCTTGAATAGGAGCGTAGATTACAAATCTTCTTTACTAAGGGATTTATTTTTTATAAAAAGAATATTCGCTTCTGGGTGAGCTGTTGGTAAAAGTAGCAATTTCATTTTTAGGAATACTCTAATTTTTCTAAATATTATCTTGTGCGAAATTTATAAAGAAAACATGCATATTTTATTAAACATGGAAATGTGTGTTTTGTTCAGAAAGGCTCGAAAAAACATATTTTGACACGAATTTTTTGTGATAATTTAGCCATACGAAGATACGGTCCATAAATTTATATGTTCTGTCTTAAAAGTTTTGTTTCTCAAAAAGGACAGAGGACGTAAACATCAAGAATGTTATAGAAGTTCTAAAGTTCTTTTTCTTCTTTTTTTGTATCACTGTTAAAACTAAAAACAGCAACAAAATACAATATTCTGTACCGCAGAAATAGACATGACGTTATCGGGTTCTGACTATGAACGGCACTTAACAATTTCTTAACAACAATCTTAGAAAAGTTCAGATTTAAGCACTCAGTGTACCATGGCACAACCCCATAGACCATTTCGACAATCAGAATCGGAGACTGGGGAGAGCGGTTTGTTCTGGTAAATGGTGGATGCAGTTCTGGTGAATGGCTGCCACGGAGCTTTCATAAATGATAAATTTCCCTCTACAGAACTGTTAGTTTTAAATTCACAGTTAAAATAGAGAGATTATGACTTAAAAAATATCCGAAAAGGTGCCCCATCACTGACTGATTCATGTGGGCACTAGCATGCGCTAGTTGAAGGTAGATGGATTGATGTGAAAATTTATGCACTGGTAAAACCTGTGCTAAGTTGGTTGAGATCCGAATTCGCCCACGGCTGATGCCATGGTTCACGGAGAGCTTACTTATCACTAAGGCTTGTTCCCACTGCGCGATGAACTATTATCGCTTTCCTCGTCGCCAAGTTTTTTCAAATGCGATGAAAATGGCGATGAGAGTTCATCTTGCACTGAGAACGACATTAAAGCCTGATTTTTACGACCAGTGTGAATCAGGCTTTAAAGTCAAAGGTCGCTGCCAGTGCAAGACAGGGGCGTCGCCAGCCCTGTAAAAGTGGGGTGGACAAAGTAAAGAATTATGTTCTGTAAGGTATACCCAACCATTTTGACACTATTTTTGCTGATGAATAAATACCACTCTGAGAAACTGGGGTGGACATGTTCACCCCAGTCCACCCCCTGGCGACGCCACTGGTGCAAGGTGAACTTTCATCGCACTTTAAAAATTGGCAATAAGGAAAGGGATGATAGTTCATCGGGCAATGGGAACCAACCTTAAAAGACCCTTAAGAAGCTGAGTACACAAATCATGAGAATTTTAAGAAACTTTCAGTAATGGGTCAAAATCTTACTTATCAATTAGTAAGTGTAATGTGAACATTTTTGATAGATATTGAATGATAAAGCTGCTAGTCCATTTCTGCGTCGTGAAAAATGTGTGACAATACTTTTGAAACAGAATATAATTGATTAATAAAAAAAATTATCTGAATCAAATTTTTGTAAATTTTTGTCAATAACAATGTAAATTCTTATTGTAATTGTCACTAAAATCAAAAGATTTGTTGTTTACAAAACTTAGAAGTTTATTCGCTTTAGTTTTGTATTGAGATAATTTTCTTATGTTTAGCTTGGTACGTTTCTTTCGTGTTCCCATCTGCTTGATGCAATTCTAATCAGTAGCTGTTGAGAATATTTAGAACATTTAACGTGGGGGCGGGGCTATTCCAAAATCAGGGAGCAGGTTGTTAACATAGGGTGCAGGTTCTTAACATAGGGTATACTAGGTTCTTCCATATAGAAAACGTGATATCAAATGCAAATGCTATACTACATCTTCATGACTATAATGCAGGGCTGAGGAGAGGGGGGTCAGGGGAGTGGGTAAAAAAGCCATGGTCATAGGGGCCCATAAAAAATAACTCAATTTTTCAAAGTATGTCTCAAATGCGAGTCTCTAGACCAGAGCCCGTCTTCAAACGGGGCCTGTCGATAATTTCTCTGTTTGTCACAATATATCTCAAATCAAGGAGAAACAGAAACAGTGATAGCTCCATTATGTCTTCTGATAAGCAGTACCATGGGCGTTAAGAAACTGGGTAGTTATTCCTACAACTGTTTTTTCCTCACTGTGTCCCTATGCCCGTTCCTCCCTGTGTCCCTATGCCTGTGAAGGTTGTTGTTGTTGTAGTCACTCAAATCAGAACACAGGGATACAAGGAAAACCAGGCATGACAATAACAACCTTCACGGGCATAGGGACAGAGGAAGGAACGGGCATTGGGACACAGT